>NMRB01001608.1:21951-45570 GCA_002633025.1 Notospermus geniculatus | reverse complement strand
CCTCTATTTTATGGAAAATTTTTCAAATTGACCAGGAAATTTGGAAATTTTGAAAAGATGTTAAAATTTGACCGAGGTTTTCCACGATGTGCACTGGCTGTGCCCCCTCTTTCCCATGATTCTGGATCCACCCCTGTCATCCAAGACCATGCCTTGACTATTCTCATCTCAGACAAGTTTGGGCAGCCTCTCAGGGAACCTCTTATACACATCTTTATAACTGCTAAGATGTAAACAATCTGTGATTTCCTTTTCTTCATCTTAACAGTTAGTTAAATCATAATTTGTGAAAGAAGATTAAATTAAGTCTTTCATGGTCACAAATTCTAACAGTTTTGCAAGGTTGTTCATCAACCACGATTTAACAGTTTCATCAACCATGATTAACTTCATTAGTGTGTCATTATGCAATCCAATGTTTTCAATCCAATGTTAAATGCTTGTTATACATGTACTTCCAGTACACTGATGTTTTCATTGCAATCTCACTTCACAATGACGTTTGACACCGAAAGATTGGTGCAACAGCATTCAATCTTGTTGACTTTGTAATGATCTGTATTCTGTTGTGTGGGTGATGTAAGACATTGGAAAGGTCTGAAGGACCAATTCCGATTTGTAAAGGTCATTGAATGGTGAATTTCTGACTATTTTGTCTCTCCAAACAAGAATGTTTTTGTTGTCAAACTTGCTACCCTGGCATGTGAATATAGTCAAGTGTTGGAGTATTGTTCTAGTTCCCTAATTATGGTGATACCCTAATTATGGTGATCCCTGATTATTAGACCTCACATGGTGACACCCTCCTGAACTTCCCCTAGGGTGTGTCACAAGCCAATGGTAGCCATTTGTAATCATCACCATGACAACCATTGTCATTCACAGTAGAAAGAAAAGAATTAAGTTGTATTAAGTACTCAAAAAATTGAACCATTTGGAGCAGACCCACACACCTGTGACCTTCACACAGTGATTTTAAGGACCATGTACCCTTTGGGGTATTTTTATCAAGAAATGACGATTTTAACTTGCATTAGACCAATTTTAGAATTACAATTTGACCAACTTTTTTTTAGGAAGAGTCAAACAAAGGTAGGCCTATTTATCCCTGGAGTTGTCAGTTTCATGTGTGGATTCCACACTTTCTGTGCTCGGTTGTACAGTGTAGCTGGTGGGGTCATTCATTCACTGACAGTACAGTACGTTGCACAATTGACCTACCTATATCTGCATCCGCGTACATCATGCGGAAGGTATGCTTGAGTTCATTGCGTATGGTACGGGTGCATCAAGCGTCCCTTCCGCATGACGTCTGCGCACTATGGGAGAATGACATTATGTCTTCACTACGTGCCTTCTATGACAGCGTGTGATGTCTGCGGAAGATACGAGGATCAGGTACGCGCATGACGCTGCATGTGGTACGCGGATGGTGCGTGGCGTGGAAGGGAGGTCAGTTGTGCAACATGTACATGAAACAGGTGCAGATGTCTATGCCCCACAATGCATTTGCAGGTACTTCCATGCACTGACAGGTCCTCTGGTTAGCTCCTGCTTTGCAAAGAAAAAAGTTGGATGCATGTTGAAAATGACAGAAATGCTACCATTTTGTTTTCAGCATTTCAATTTCGTTTCATTTTCAGACTTCACTTTTCAAGAGTTTCAACTGATGCCAATGATAATTGACATCTGGTCGTGGAATATTTTGGAATTATCTAAATATTTTGTATCAGCTCACAATTTTATCAGGCCAAAGATAATTCATGATTGGCTAATCACACATTATCATTATTATCATAAAACATGTATTTATGCAATCTTGTTATCACTCATTCCAGGTGCAACGGATACCAGAATATGACAAATATCTGCAGGAACTGCGGGGCGAGACCGCCCCAACCCACCCCGACTATGAGGAGTTAGCAAAAACTGCTCAGAGAGTAAGCAATGTAAGTTGTCGTTTTTACATTATTTTCGAGTAAAAAAACTTCAAAATCCTGACCAGATTGGAGGTAGCCATAGCTAAGTTAGTTATTAGTAGGCCTATGAGAAATTGTTGCTGTGAGTGTGAGTGTGAACCGAAGTCCATGCCTACTTTTGTATTTATATGTCGTTCATTTATTTTGTGACACAAAATCATCCTACACATCCAAAATCAACCAAAAAATCCCAATGAAGTAAAACACAACTCATTACATCTGCTGATTGCCCCTACCAGGCCCATTCATTTTCTGCTCATTGATGTGATAAAATCATTACTTTCCATCCCTGTTTGACACCGACATTTTATTTGACTGAATGGCAATGGTGGTCGCCCATTCACAGTTCTACCACGCATAGGCCCCTAGGTATAGGGGAGTTCAAACTGTCGGTTATATATAGAAAGCAGGGCCTGTATTCATAAAACTACTTAAGTCTGAGTGTGACACTTATTTGTTCAACACAAAAGATAAGTAGGCCTATATCTTACCATATAACTTTTACCAAAAATAGATAAGTAATTAGTATGTTTATGAATGTGGACCCTGAATACCTGTAGGCCTACCACATGCACTTGGCTCTCTGGCTCTTGGCTCTCAGTAGGATCTCCCGTACCACATATACATAGCCTATCAAAAACTTTGCTCAGATGATGCAGACATGTTAAATGCATCCCTTTCTTTATGGAATGAGAAGTCCTTCACAAATTTTCAAAACTGAAAATGACAAAGAAGGGGGCAAAGTTGGTGCACATGACGTTGTCGAAGCAAATGTTTTACAAATACCGGTACTCAGCGATATTTTTGTTGAATTGTTGCCTGTGTACCAAAGGGAAGTTGACATAAGGTATTTTATGGAGTTTCAAAACTGAGTGTGGATTCCCCACCCAATGATGATCCACTCACCAATTTACCTTGCCTGTTTACCCTCCCCCATTTAATACACAGCTTTAGGGCATTAAAATCAACCAGTGTTTTATCCCCTTTTGAAACCCATTCACCATATGCAAAGATTTTTGTGTGTGGCTTTATTCAAAGTTTTATGTTACGTAAGCATTTTAGTTAAATTCAGTGTGAGATTCCTTCAGGTGTGTATGGGATCCATGTCACATCAAGTTGACAGAAGAACATGTACATAAGACTGTGTAATATACACACAAGTCCTTGGCAAGTCAATTGAAACAGAATCATTTTCATTCCAGTTTAAGAATGACAGAAATTCGTATTGTATTGTGCACAATATGTACACAATGTTCATTCAAGTGAACAATTGATCAGTCATTCATTAAGACCTTCCATGTCCAATATAAAGCTTGGTTTTCATTGAGAACACCATTCAGTGACCAGTCGCTGACCAATACAACCATGTTACCAACTTAAAACCCTTCAAACCTCTCAAGGATTTTAAATTTTGCGAAATTTTCATCATTCACATGGGCTTTGATAATCATGCTAAATTCGTTACTCAAAAAAGTGGAGGCGCCAAAGTGGATTCTATATACATGTACTTGGAATTAGGATGTGGTGAAAAAGTGTGAATGAAGTTGAAATCTTCATGGATATGTTTACCAACAAGTTTGGCAAGTCATAAGTCAAGATAGGTTAAATTCTTCTAAAAGTTTCAATGTACAATCTTGGATCTACAATGCGCTTGTACAGTTACAATTGGATGAACACGGATTATCACACGAATGGAGGGATTGCATTCTCCTCACGTGAGGTATGATGTCCTCTCACTGACATTTGTTCCAAATTTGGGAGAATGCCACATGCAACCTTTGACAGATGCCTATAGGGCCGTTTAGACGGCAGGCAAAAATCCACATGCGATCCGATCGAATCCGATTGTGGTTCAAAACTCTTGCGTGTAAACGCAGCGCTACCCAATGCGGTCCAATGTGGATTTAAAATGGTCCCGAATCCACATTGGACGACATACGACCACAATCAAATCGCGTCTAAATGCAAATGAGATCCGATGCGGGTTGATCGGATCCAATCAGATCGAATCTGAATGTGGTTTTTGGCTTGTCGTCTAAACGGCCCTAATGTTATTACTGGACTTTCTGTGGTAGTACTTACTACGGTACATAAATGTTGACCAAACCAAACACGATGAGTGCTCTTAGACCTGTTAACTTAAAAAACTGATTGTATGTTGTCAAATATACGTGTAGGCCTACCAGACTTCAGCTGTATGTGTTTTGTCACATTACAATATTCACAACCTGTTCATTTGACACGGTTTTGGATACCCCAAAAAGCCATCGCATTCTTTAATTTTAAGTTACACATGGTTGGTTCTCACAGATGGTGAGAAAGTATGGTGAGAAGTTGTCACCCTGTGGTACGCTCTCCTAAACTTGCATCCAATCCTAGATAGCTATATTTTTGGCCATTGTTGCTCCATTTGATGTCGATGATGATGATGATGTGTACATGTAAGTATGGTGAGGAGATGTCACCCTGTGGTACTCTCACTTGAAGCTGTATCTCATCTTTAATAGAGAGAGTCTGATTTCAGCTGACTTGATGCTCCAGATTGTACTTTCAGGAACATTTATTAATACAGGTCATTGACAACTTCAGAGAAACGGCTGAATCTATAAGGTTATGATAGAATTTCTGACTTTGTTCTTTTTCAGATGGTAAAAGAGCGTGAAGAGGAAATGAACAATGCTGAAAACGAATACAAAGTAGATTATGTACAGGACAGATTCCCAAATGATGACCTTCAACTCAACGAGAAGGAAAAAACAAATGTAAGCAAATGCATTATATAAAATGTTCAGTGTCTATTTTATCATTGGAAGTATAAGTCCATGTAGAGCAGCTTTGCGGGTGCAAGTTAGTGTGAGCAATATTTCTGCAGCATGAGTTGCCATGACGTCTGCAATTCAAATCCACAACCTTGCCAGTGATCAGCACTACTTTGTCATCTGACATCCCAGTTGAATTGTTGAACTTCTGAGAAACAAAACATCCTCCTGCAGAAAGCTTCCTCCACCCCCTGCGTTCTTCATCTATTCTGAGTATTCGATGACATCGAGGAATTTGAACAGGTTTCATTCCGTTGTCCAAGACCCCCCTGGGCCTATTCATCTTTTCAAAGCAATATTTGATAGACTGGAGGACACTTAATCTTCCTTTTGAGTAGAACACCTCATAATTGATGAGGTGTGAGCCCTTCATGACGGATCATTAGTTGCTATGCAGAGAATATCCTGGAAAAAGGGGTCACTTGGTGTATAGAGGGCCCAAAATGTGACACAGGGCATGGAACAGGTTGTTCCCTAGAGCAAGGTTATCCTCTGTGGAACCTTGGGCATGCTCTGGGATGACACGGGTGGAGGGAGGTGATATGTAGGACATAGAGTGGACACCTTCTGACCTAGCTCTTAAATTGCAATGTAGTGTCACCTTTCAGTTACCAACTCGTTGCCTTTGAAGGAAAATTTGAAGAGTTTGAATTAAAAATTTATGCAGAAACCCTCAAAGAACCAAGCCCTCTTCGCAGTTGAAGACAGCCCTCTTCACAATTTTCCCGCATCCTAATTCGCATGTCCTTCCCTTTTCCAGCAACGGTACCGTGCGCTTCAGACCCGGCGACGGTCAGCGCCATCTGCCGTCATCATCAAGGGCAGCCAAAAGAACCGCGGAGGACAAAACATCAACTCGAGACCACTGCCATTTGCATCGGACCTACCCAGTCGGCCGCAGAACACCAATCGGATATATCTTTTGGAAGGCCCAGTGCAGCTATCAGCGGTAAGTTGTCTACACTTTATCCACATCCGATTGGCACGGGGTTTTCAGCCGATATCTCCTCAACGGCTGGGTCAAATTTGACATACCATACATCAATTGACTTGTCTTTCTTGTAGGTATCTTTCGGCTATCTCCATTTTTCGCATAAGGCCGACATAACGGATCCCTTTCTCAAAACCCATTTCATTTCGCCTTGGTGTTCAGTGTAGTTTACACGTGCACGATGCATTGCGTCATTTCCAAATGGCTGCCATTTTGGCTGTTTTCTGGCAGGTTTACAGGGAAAATGAGTGATGGTCCCTGTAGCGGCAAAAAAGACAAATCGTTTGGTGTATGGTAAATCAAATTTTGACCCAGCCATTGTGGAGATATCGGCCATAAACCTTGCGCCAATTGGATGTGGAATGAAGAGTAGAAGTTATACTCAAAGAGGGCGCTGACCTCACTCACATCTGATAGTGTGGCGAAAAGCTTAAACTTTAGTTTTATTCTTCATTTTCAGGGTATTCAACCTCAGGACCGCTATCTCTTCCTTTTCAATGACATCCTTCTCATCGCAAAGAAAAAATCTGCCACAACCTTCAAATTGAAAAATCGAGTACGGGTATGCGAGTTATGGCTGACGGAGAATTATATTGAGGATGTCACTGAGGCTTCGAGTGCAACATGTCCGCCGGAGCGATCGTTCGTGATTGGCTGGCCGACGACGAATATGGTGGCAACGTTCAGTACAGTGGATTTGAAGGACTTGTGGTTGTCGAAACTGACCAATCAGATCTCTGAGGAGAAGGGAAAGGAGGAACCAAAAACGGTGTCGCTACGGATATTGAACAAGGAGATGCCGGGTTATGCGTCGGTGAGTAAGCTAGGCCTGCACGGTTGCTGAAAAGCATCCTGAATGGGGCTATTCATTTTCGTCAATTGAGGAATCTGAGTTTGATCCTTGAGAAAATGGAGAAAGCTACAAAGCTGCAAATTGCAGCGATGATTCTGGACAGCACAACAAATAATCCCTGCAGTTTGCAATTGCATACATGTACATGTAGCTTTTTCCGTTTTCCCGAGGATCACAACTCAGATTCCTCAAGTGACGAAAACGAACAGCCCCTTTCTGGCATTTGATGGAGAAGAGGCGGACTATGAACCTCTGATAACCTCACGATGACTAAAAGTTTGCCAAAATTCGTTCGAAATTCTCATGTCATCAGACGTAACAGTCGGGACTGTGTCACACTAATTTTCTCTTTGAGGTCATACATGTGCCTCGGGCAGGTGTCATTCTACTCTGTCCTTGAGGTTGCCCTGACCGAAAAATCTTCAAAGTTTTCTGGGAAGAGGTCAGGTTCTTATATTTTGGCCTAATCTCTTTTGACAGGCCTGGGGCTTGCTACAACACCTCTTTGATGTGTTAATCTGTGTGTACTGTAGGTCACGAAGTTTCAGGCCTATATTTGGCAAACCAATATGCAACATTGCCTAATATTATCAATGGATAGCTTAAAATGACCAAAAAAGAAAATGGGATCAGGCCGAAAGGGCCTACAATGTGAGAAAAGATGGAAAATTTGCTCTCAGATTTCTTACATAAAGTTTAATGACTAGTGATCTCTTCCTGTGTTAGTATAATGGCTTACAGGGGTTGATTAGGTATTACCAAATGACCTGGCAAAGGTTTGTTTATGGGGAGGCCTCGTATACACTGCCAACTGAAGGTCACTTTCTGTGTCCCTTTTCTGATCAATTACCCTTAGAAATGTTTCCAGAAGCATATTTCTGTCAAGCAATAGACTGTCAAAGGTTATATCAATTCTTGGCTTTCTTTCAATTTTCAAAGTCTCTCGTGTCTCCGGTCTGACTAGGATGCACGCTGACACACCGCACTATTTTGTTAGCACATTTCACTGATATTTGCACTTGAAACTCTGTTCATACGTACGAAATAAACATAATAATAATAATAATAATAATAATAATTTATAATGGTATTTTGTGGACGAGAAGTTGCTACCTACATGAAGGCCCTTCAAATATGGCCTCGCTTCAACAGAAGCGGGGGCATTATGTCGTCACCCGTTACATCCGTCCGGCGTCGGCATCAGGCCATTAACTTTCCCATTTCTGATCATTTAAAAGAAAGCAGTTGGTCCAATCAAATTGATTTTCTGTGTGTATGTTGGGGGTGACCAAAGGACGGTTCCTTTCGGTTTGATCAAAAATAGATATCTTATCTATTTTTGGTTTGATAAAATTCCGTCTATATATTGAGGGAAAACCAACTCAACATACGTGCGGGGGCATATGTCACGCTCTGCGTTGCTCTTGTCTTCCCTTAATTTTAAAGGATTCTTCCTGCTTCCTAATCAACCAAATGCTGAACTAAGTCGGTTCACCTCCCACATACAGTGTGTCCCAAAGCAACTGAACAATAGATTCCTATAATGGTCAGGGAACATCGTTTCTGGGCCATCCTGTCTTTGCAAAATATAGAATCCCTGACAGATGTTTTTTTTTTGTTTTTAGTCAAAGAGCATCTCTATCACCAACACCGAAGAAGTGAATGATGTCATCAAAACATGTTTGGAACAATTTGAAATCTCGGTGAGTTGGACTTGTTTCCTGCTTGTCGTATAGTGACCGTAAAGAATACATGAGAAGCACTGCTGGCATCAGCACCTTAGGAAGCCGTACACATGGTACAGTACAGGTCACAATTGACATCCCTACGGCTTCGCGTAAGTTACTCGTAAGTTACGTGTAACTCACGGCTTTGTTTTCGCGTAACTCACTGTGTAACTCGCCAGAATCGCGTAACTCGCCTCGTTAATCACTGCGTAGCTAGCGAAATTCGCGTAACTCACCTAGTGTAACTCACCTCGTGTAAGTTACACGTAACATAGCTCGTGAGTTGTTGCGTAAGTTACGAGTGACTTGCGCGAATTTAGGGATGTCAATTGTGACCTGTACTGTACATGTAAACTCACATCCCCTGAGTCAAGGACCAGTAAAAAATCTTCGAGTTAGACTTCGGTGTGTGTGGAGTTCCTTGGCCTGTGACGTGGCCCACGAGGCAAAAATAACTTGCAGATATATTAGAGTACCGGTAGATCTTGTGATAATTCTTAGGTCTTGTGACAGTAGATCTCCGGTATTGCCATCAGAGGTTGTACAATCCATTGACGTCATGTTGTTTCTCCTTGCAGGATGCCAAACCTGAAGATTATCAGATCTGGGTGAGGTCGGGAAAAGATGGCACGATATCGACGTCAGCGTATCCCTTGTTCGGTATGTAGATTTTTTATACGAAGTTGATTTACTTGCTAATCACTTGTCAGTCACGTTGTGTTTGAGATCCTTATATTCTGTTTTGGAGAGGGCCTAAATTTGTTTCAAGGGGGCTCAGACAGTGGACTTTGAAAGGCCTCAATCACTGTTTAGTGCCAGTGTGAGCAAAAATGACGGTATAGAAACTGACAACTGGTGTGCTTGATGAACGCCACTGATCTTGCTCGAGTCTAATTGAGAACATTCTCTCAGCCTGCGTGAACATAAGCAGGAAGTTAACACGTTGACTGCCATGGCTGAAATATCATTTTATCCGCCATTGCCATGACTACCGGGCCTATTTCAAGTTATTTCATATTGCCAACAACGAGTTGTAGCTGTACGCCCTCTAGCGTGTTCCCATACATTTGGTCAATCCCCACTGCCAGGATGATCATTGGAAGGCTCTTCGTCATTGCCAAGCTTATCAGCATTAACAGAAAATGCATAAGCCCTACTACGAGTATACTCGTAGCTGGCAATGGGGAAGAGATCGGCGACTATGAGTATAATCGTAGCCGGCAGTCAACGTGTTAAAAGTGTGATTTTTTTCTCATTCGCAGGTCATGAACATCCATTTTCTATCAAGATGAGTCATGTGCGCGATGCCGCCAAGGCAACCGGTCACCTTGTCCTGCCGCAGGATACAGAACTCGGAATGGAAAGCACGGTACCACAGGAATACCAGTGTCAGTTCGTCATCAAGCACAAGTCGAAGTCATTGAGTATCAGTACATGTAAGTATGCTGTGTCCTTGGGCAGGTCACTTCATTCTTTGCAACCTCGGGCAAGACACTTACTTCAAAATGCATCTATTTACTCTGATTGTTTACTCTGAATATGATTTGAACTGAAAGGGATTTAACATGTTGGATTAACAAATGTGACCCGTTCTGGCAAAATCAGTCGCATGTCTCTTTTTAGCTTGGCAGGTTGAGACCAAACGTTTGTCAGTTTCAATAATGTCTGTCTGTTATGAAATCTGAAAAAGTCTATTTCTTCCATTCTCTTCTGGTGTCATCCTAGTTCATTGCAGCTCACCTTCTGAGCGACATGCGACTGGTTTTGCTGTGGAGGGTCACAAATGTGACCCGTTCTGGCAAAATCAGTCGCATGTCGCTGTTAGCTTGCCAGGTTGAGCCCAAATGTTGGCCAATTTCAGTATTGTGTGTCCATTATGAAATCTGACACAATCTATTTCTTCCATTCTTTCCTGGTGTCATCTTAGCCTGTTGAGGCTCACCTTTATCATGTTCGGAAAGCTTCCCCAAGGAAGTTTCTGGCACTTCTCTCGGGGATTGTGAGCATGCCCACTGAAGGCAAATTTCCAAACGATATTTGCACTTCCTCGGGGAAAGGTACTACTGTGGCGTTGCAGTCGTGAAATATTCCGTAAAATAGCAAGACTGGTGCCCGGTCCTAACATAGCTCACGGTTGCACGGTAGCGTGTTCGGCCCATGCATTTTGAAAGAAAGGAAACCAAATGCATGCCGGGAGTTTCCCCAAGGTCGCTCGCGCTTCGGCCAGACTCGAGGAAGCCTTGGTCACTTGCCAATACCTTTCCGAANCCCCCCCCCCCCCCCCGAGCTTCCTCAGGAAAGCTTTCTGAACGCGACACTTCTGAGCGACATGCGCCTCTTTTCGCCAGAGTAGGTCACAAATGCAGAATACGACATCCTAAATTTTCATCTGTTTTCCTGTAGGCAACAAAAAGAACAAGAAATCGCCCATCGCCAGCCTCTTCAAGCGAAGCGCCAGCAAGCGTGACATCGTCGAGTTGGATCTTGTTGAATCCGCATCGCAGGGCAAGTTGTTTGGACAACGTCTTGCTGACCTCTGTGAGGATGAAGTATTCCCGAAGCCAATCATGGTAAGTTGAATCTTGGTTGCAAATCAAAAATTGTTGGCAAAAGTGGTAAAAAAGTGACATATTTTGCTCTTCAGCATTCTGTAACCAGTCAGTTCTTCAAACACTCAGGTGAACCTCAATCTTTTATGTACAAGTTTCCATGTAATGGGGACGATAGCCGACTTTTTCAATAGGTGTCACTAGTGGTTAAAACTATTGAAATGAAACTGACATCCCGGTCCTGATCAATTTCCCACACAAAAGGCATCCATTGTATTAGGACCGGGTTTCGGTGTGCTGCCCTCTATCAAGCTAGGATCCCCATTGCTGTTCCATTGGTTTTTAGGCCTCCATATTTTGTCTTTTTTTTCATCAAACTTAAGTTGTAATACTTTGCATTTGCAGGACATGTTGACGCGGTTATTTCATGAAGGCCCATCAATAACCGGCATCCTTCGGAAAAGCGCCAACAAACGTGTGTGCGAGAACCTGAAAGCTTTGTTCAACGAAGAAAAGGAATACATCATTGATGATTGGTCGATTCTTGTCGTTGGGGATACTCTCAAGGTAAGTCATGATTGGAATGAAAACGGGGGTGGCGGTGGCGCGGTACACAACTGCACTTCCATGGGGAGAGAAGGCCCTATGCCGGCCAACTTCTTACCTGATTGCAAAAACCACCAATGATGTCCTTGATTCCGTTCTAATCTCAAATTTCTTTCCTTCTTCCAGTTATTCTTCCGTGAAATGCCAGACTCCATCTTCGGTGGCGACATCTATGAGAAATTCATCGCATCGTGCGATATTGAGGACCACGAGGAACGTGTGGAGGAGGTTAAACGAATGATCGAGACGCTACCGAAATGCAACCAGAATCTTCTGAGACATTTATTCTGCGTTCTTCATCGTATTGATGAGAACTGTAAGGAAAACAACATGAATGCGTACAATTTGTCGGTGTGCGTCGGTCCGAGTATATTACGGAATCCCACGGCTGGGACGGACATGAAGGACCCAGCGTTGCAGGACCAAGTCAAGAGGGAGACATTTTGTATTCAGTTTGTGATTGAAAACTTCGTGGATTTGTTCGGCGAGGAATCACTGAAGCTGTTCGGCGAGCCGAAGGCAACCATGAGACAAGACTCCGGGACGGATTCGGATAGTATGCACAGTATTCTTAGTATGCAGGAGTCCTCAGGTAAGAAATGATGGGAAAAACAGACATAAATAGACCATTCTCGAATTCGCAGATCTTCGCAGATCTGCGCAATTCGCCGAAATCTCAACCAGAACCTTGATCTGAAACCGGCTGACATGACGCAATCCATGATTCAGCAATGGTCGACTCTGACGCAACGTCTTCAACATCACTGTCGTGGGGTTGTTTGCGTTACGTCATTCAGTTTTAGACCAAGGTTGTGGTTGAGATTTCGGCAGAAGTGCGCAGATCTTTGTCGTTAACGTCAATTTGAGAACGGTCTATATCACATTGTTTTCCGAGTTTGAGCAGTTGCCAATGGCTTCACCATAAAATTGTCTTCAGTGGCATATACATGTATTTTGAAGAAAACTTCCAGAACATTTACTGGTAGTGACTTTCTTTCAAATGGTTTCACATCTTTCATTTCATAGACAATGAACAGACTTTGAGATGATGATAACAGTCTTTGTCATCGTCTTCATGTTTCTGTTCTAAGGTATGCTTCAATGACATTTCTCTTCATTTCTTTCCAGGTGGACTTCGACGCGACGATTCCTCCCTTGACAGCCTCGATCGTGAACTGTACAACAGCGAGATGGACTCAAGCCCGCAGTTAGCAAAGAGTCATCTTTCCCCAACAAACTTGAGCCGAGATTCAGGACTTACGCTAAGTGATAATCAGCTATATGATGAAAGTGCCGAAAGTGAGAATTCGAACAATAGCGGTGGCCGCCCCGGACAGCCAGAAATCATCTTCAGTCGTGAAGATCTGTTGATGCCAGTGCCTCCTCCGAGGAATAAACGGCGGCGTGGCTCTGAACCGCAGACAAATTTGGATACGCAACGAGTGTTAGCGCGGATGTGCGCAGTTCCTGGAAATGGTGTGTTGGCGTCTGGGATGGGGCAGGAGAAGCCGCGTGGATCGTTGTGTCACAGTATGTCTGGGGATGTGTTTAGGACAATGAAGCATGGCGGACAGCTTCAGGCAAAGAAACTCTCAATGGAATCTCTCCGGAGTGTTGAGGAGAATTCAGAATCTGAATTTTCGACGGACTTTGAACGGTTTCAGTCCTCAGGGGACATTGGCGTGTTACGAAAATCATCAAGCGGTGCTAAGTTGTTTTTTGATGAGGATATGGTGATGACGCATCGTCCTGGGGATGCCGTGCCGTCAGCAACACGTGGCAGTTTGACAGTGAATTGTGATAGGCGGAGATCATCAAATGAATACTCATCGCAAGACTCTGACCCGTCGACTCCGAATTCACCGCACTTGTACCGTAAAGTATGGGGGGCTGATTCGACCGGTGGGTCTAAACTTGGTACCGGTAATCTGAGTGCCAGTTATGGCGGTTCAACAGCCTCGCATCAGTTCCAAAACAGCTTGAATCCAAACTACGTTCCACAGGCTAGCTCCTCAGCTACAGGAAAGCTCAATGCTCCCTCACAGTCAGTTTCACGGTCGGCCCCGTCGACGCCAAATGAGTCATCCCCATCGGGTTCCCCACGTGGTTCATTCTCAAAATATTTGTCGAAAGATTCCGATGGATCGTCTCTGCAGGCGTCATCTTTGGATCGGCTGAGTAATGATTCGGATGGCGACAGCTCCCCGCCTGTGCGATCGTCAAAACCACCAGTCTTGAGCCTGACAAGTGCTCCCGCACAGAAGTCTGGAAATGGAAAGTATTCGGATACTGTCGGTTGTGGGTCACCACCACCTGACGTGATCTTACGAAATCAGCTCTACAAAGGTCAACAAGAGCCTGAACAAATCTTTGACTTTAGCTCATCAAATACTCTTGAGGTTGATCGTGCGAGACTACCCCATGACAGGGCCAGTAGTTGTTCATCGGACGATGACGATCGGCCATCGCAATCAGTTGCGTCGAGTCGGAGCAGTCTGAATTCTGTTGGTTCGCATGATAAAGTCACGGCAACAATGTCGAATGTGGCCATGAGGAAAAACTGTCAAAAATCGTCGTACGTTGCCAAGTCGTCTAGTGATACAAATGTGCTAAAACAGTTTAACAAGGGTTCGAACCCTCTTGTGAAGCAGGACAATGTACAGAAACGGCCCGAACGACCGCCGTCATACCAGGAGGCCATTCACCGTAAGATTCTTCTGAAAAGTGGCAACGGCACGCAGGCTGTGACATACACGGATAAGGACGTAGTCGAACAATCAGCAAACAGTGCAAATGCTCGAAAACTGTATGAAGAATCTTTGAAGAAGTACAATATGGCGTGCGAGGCATCTTGTACTGATCCCGCCGCTAAGTCTAGTACGGAATCTCGTGGTTCATTGCCGAAGTATGCAGTTAGTAGTGCTGTTCAAGAAGAGATGCGGTCGAAGAGTCCTGGGGCAGTCAGACGTTGTCAGAGTGATACAGAGAAGATGAAAGACTTAAAACACCATTTCAAAAATCAAGTGTTCTACTCACCAGAGTCGCAGGAGGAAACCGACTTGTCAAAGGACAAAGAGAAAACGAAACCACAAGTTTCCCGGCAGCAGTCGGGAAGTCGGAGTCCAAGTACGCGGTTTTCTGACTGTACCCCGGTGAGGGTGGATAAGAATGCAGGGACTGTTCAGTATTATAAAACTCTCGTTAAAACTGCCCCAGAGCCGAATGTTCTGACGCGGAATCCTCCGCCATATCGGCACCCGCCGCCGCATCACGTTCAAAAAGCCGCCACGAACAAGGAGTCTGTGAAAACTGGTGACGAGGATGATGGGAAACCGCGGTTAAAGAGACAGGGATCCGGTCCCAAACCGGCACTTGACCTCGATAAACTTGTCTGTACTGAAGAATCACTTGTGTAATGTGATCATTTCGTGTTCGGTGGAAATTCCTGCGTGATTTTTTGTCACCCAGTGAGACACAGTATTAGTGTGAGTGAATTTAATCGCCAGTAGAACCTTTAAATTCAAGTGGTCGAGTCTTCACCAGGTGGGCAAAATTTTTGGAGAAATTACCGGTATGTGAAGTATGGTCTAAATGTAGCTAAAATAGAAAAAGATTTGAAGAAAAGTTGCTCATTTTGGCAAACTTAATGTTATTTCTTCAAACTTTTCTCCAAAAATTAGGTCCACATGACTCCGAGTTCTGGTTCAAGTGTTGTTTACGTATGACATGTTTCTACAGACTATATTCTCGCATCCTTTGTCTACGACGCGTCACTTGTATTACCGGTACTAGTTACAACATTGCCATTCGTTCATATTTTACATCACCAAGACATCGGCAAGAGCATCATCCCTAAGTGTTGTGTTGCCGTTAAACTCTCAATGTAGACCGAAATGTAGATCGAAATTCATCGAATTTCGCAACTGACACACATTATAGCCATTTGTAATGGTGTTGTATGTGAGAAGCATCTAGTTGCATATAAAATACAAAGCTATTGCAGAACAACTGAAGTTCATGCGCAGTTCGTTTGCCCTGAACTGAGTGCATAGTGTATACATGTAGGTCAGTGCATTAGTATTCTTGGTCGGTGTAGTATGGAACAAACTATAAGCCATGTTCATACAGGCTACTACTTAATACTTAATACATCATGTTGTTTTATATACTCTTCTCCGAAACTGTTCATCGGCAGCTTTTGTCTTATGCTACTTCATGTTGTTTGCCCCAAGAACGGTGACGATGTTACCTATAGTGTATTCAGCATGAATAGGGAGAAAATATATGAATAGTTCCCAGTAAAATCATGGTCAAAAATATTACATTGTTGGTTGTCCTCAAACGTTGTCAATTTTTGCAATTTTGTACGGCTACACTCAGTCACGAATCATCAGCTGTGAACCATCATACGTGAATCATAAGTGTGAACCATCAGTGTGAACCATTTTGAGGAAAACCAGGCCTATCAGTTGTTTGATTCAAACGTAGAAATTGTTCTCTGAAGAGCACTGACCTAAGATTCTAGTTTGCTTGGTGTAATTTGCATTTGTTGGTAAAAATGGACAGTTTGATGCCAAATTATTGACCACAGATCAGATTTAATCCATAATTATCAACAATAACAACACATAAACAGATCCAGTCAGTGGAGACCTCCACTTGTCGTCTGCTCTCTGTTGTAAGAGGCAAAATGTCTACTTGTGCTCAGTGGGGGCATGTTTAATTGATGGAAGAGCTGTATTGTGCACTTCCAAGTACACTGTAGCGACAAATATAACTAATACTTTATTCAACCACCCTCCCACTGATTCCGAGTAGAGATACTGCTTTTTACCAGTGGAGTGTCAGTTGGAATGTCCTACAGAATCTGCCGACGTAGAGGGAGCCACCTAGCGGCAGTAAGACGAACTACAGGAATGCATTACAAAATGTACGTAGTAAATCGGGTCAATTCGCCGACAACGTAGTTTGTCCCTGGGTTGGAGAGTGGCGCGGTGGCGCCGGCTGTCGAGAAAAAGGGGCAATACCGTGGTCCTTTAAGTCTAAGGTTTACCTTTAGCTATTGTTGCAGCGCAGAATACAATAGCTTAAAGTGGACCTTAGAATTAAGAAGGCTTCTAGAATACGGGCCCGTAGTGTTCTTCTTTCCTGTGGTACGACATTTTCATGCTATCGCATGATATCACATTCTGAAAATCACCCGAATGGAGGTCGCCATTTGACTGACATCGTGGACTTATGGGAATACAATGTAGCACGGTTCAGTAACCATGTAACATAGGTAATGCATTAATATGAATATAAATATATGCTAAAAACAATGGTGCCAAAATCTTGGAGCGTGAAGAAACCAAGAATTATATTGAAGTTACTCAGGAACATTATAAATTATTAATTACTGTTAAATAAAAAAAACGTACTTAGGCGTGTTTGTAAAAACTTGCCTGTGTAATAAAACTATCTCCATACGAAACTATTGGACAGGTCAAAGGTTATGATGGCTTCTTAAATTCTGCCAAAAACTCTCTTGGTCGTGAAATTGAATACTCGTAGTTGGGGAGACACCCACTTGTTGGTGTCTCGTAGTTGGGGAGACACCCACTTGTTGGCAAATTCTTGGTGTCTTTAAGGTGTCTATTAATGTTGTATCGTGTTTTTGAGACATTCCTAAATCTCCTGGCTCCCTAATCCAAATGAATTCCTGCGATCCACTGTTATGTCTTCCAAGTTTTCATTGGTTAAATCTCGGTGCTTCGTGTGAGAAATTTTCTGTACGATATGTACATGTATTTTGATGTTATGACTTACCTTACTCATTTGCTGCTATGGTCACTTCGCTCTGGTCACTTTACATTTGGACTATGCTTCAGGTAGCGCATTCCGAAGGCGTAGCAAAATCAGCCCTTAGTGGTTCAAGATGTGGTGACATTGGTAGTGAGCGAGTTATACTCTCACTGATGACACCATTAGTGAGTGAGTGACACTGGTAGTGAGCGAGTTATACTCTCACTGATGACACCAGAAGTAAGTGAGTGACATTAGTAGTGAGCGAGTTATACTCTCACTGATGACAACAGTAGTGAGTGACACTGGTAGTGAGCGAGTTATACTCTCACTGATGACACCATTAGTGAGTGAGTGACATTGGTAGTGAGCGAGTTATACTCTCAATGACACCAATAGTGAGTGAGCAAGGTAAGAAGTGTGATTTTCGTACATTTGGAAGAGATTTTTTCACAGTGGAGTAAGCATTCATATCGTATCTTCTACGGTACCGCAGTTGATGTGTTTGGCGTCTTTATATTCTTCTATGGCGTGGAAATCTCATTTCTTGTAAACTGAATCTCAGCTTTAGTCTAAAGGTTATGTCCTTCCATTGTTTACTGGTGATGCATTTGCCTCCTGTGTGAAGCCCTTTCTGTGTTGTGACCAAAAATGACTTAACGGTCCTTCTTTTTAAAAGGTTGGGAATGATGGCTGTGTCAGGCCGCTGTTGGAAATCACTGAAGATGCTGTTTGATTTTGACCAAATTCCATTTAGGCCAAGGCCCGTATTCTAGAACGTTCCTTAACGTTAAGGTCGACCTTAAGTCTATTGTAAAACCATCGAGAACAATAGATTTAAGGTGGACCTTAATGTTAAGGAACGTTCTAGAATATGGCCCCAAAGGCTGAAAGGGGAAACACATTCTTTCCCAAAGAATCATCCCTCTTCAAATGAGGCACCACTAGCCATATGAAAAGCAAGGACAGGCCTTAAAAGTTGTATCAAAAATAGATAAGGGATGCACTCTCTTAGGCCTATCTATTTTTGGTTATATTCAACGAACTTTGGTTGCTACCAAGTAAGTCCAACGTGAATGGCTTGTGGAAATAAGATGGGAAAAGGGATTTTCGACGAGTATCTTATGTTGGGGGTTTCTGCAAAAGAAATCCCTGGATTATGTGTGAGGGTAAAAGTAATTTAAAAGGATTGAGAGCACTATGTGTTGTTAGAAGAAGCTGTTGTTGAATTCTTTAAATTTTGCTATGTTTCAATCACCCTCGTTCAGTTTCGTAACGATTTCCAGACGTTTCTGCTTTGACCCTGTCCAAAAACCCTGTATAGTTCTGTTATATAAAAGTATTGTTAATATTTTCATAACCCTGATTATTGTCTATATAGTATGTTGTCAGGCGTCTTGTAAATAAGTTAACACCCTGGTGATATTTTTCATCATGTTGCCTGTGCTGTTGTCATGGTAACAGTGTCATGATAAATTTTGGTAATAAACTGTACAAACCATAAGATGAATATGCTGTATTTGTCTTCTATCTCCTTCTTTTCTCCATGAAGTATGTGGGAATACCGCTTCTGGGGCGTGAAAAGTCAAAGAATGTGTAGGCCTATCGTTTCAAATATAGATGGCGCTGTCAAGCTCCGCACAATCCTGACGTCTCGTGCTGAGAGCCGCTGTTTGTCGCCAGATGTAAAGGGACGGAGGGGGGTCCCCCCGTTCGCTCCGCGGAGGAGGCTCGGGACGATTCATTTGAAGATCCAGTTAGGCCTACAGATGATCCTTGGCTAGTTGATGATGCGTCGACCAATCACGAAATCACAGCAGGCTGCAGCTGTAGGCCTATAAATAGGCCTACGTGATCACTCCAACATCATTCAAGTTATTGGCTGTCGTGTGGCAATTGAAGACAAAGCTGTCAAAATGCGTTTGATTTCTGTGGTGCTCGGGATTTCGCTCGTCTGTTCATGTTGGGCCGTACCAGGCATGCCAGGTGGTTTCTCTGAATGGAAAGATGTAAACGCGGATGTTACAGCACTGGCCAATGGCGTGAGTAAATTCTGTTTGTCCATTATTTAGCGCAGACCAGACGGTCGGAAAAAAATGGCCACTTCTTGGCTTTTTTGCCCAGCCAGTGTATCCAACTGTCGGCCTATCTATTGGTTCTCTTGGCCCATTATGAATATCTTTTGTGGCGAAATTCATTTTCCCCGCGCCCCTTTCTACTGAAAGCAACCACACAAGGTTGTGGTTCCAACGTTCGTTCGTTCGTTCGTTCGTTCCTTCACTCATACTCAACGATGGTTCTTTGTGTTTCTTTCTGAAGTTGAGGTCAGACGTTGAAACGATGCAAAATAACAGTGAAGAATACGACATCTACGTGCCGGTGTCATACCGTCAACAGACTGTCGCTGGGACGAACTACGAAATCAAGGTAAGGTCTGATTGGCCCTGACTCCAAGCTTCTCTAGTAACAGGCTGAGGGTACGTTTGTGAAGTCCCAGATCTAGGGTTTGACTAGCTATGGATGATGCTATCCCAGCCAACCGCTGTTTTCTCTTTGCAGATCAGGGTGGCTGAGAACCCGGATGAACACATCATCATCCATGTGTTCCAGCCGCTTCCCCACATGGCGATGACTACAAGGTTGAACCGAGTTGAGAATGTTTAAAGAAAAATGCATGTGCATTTACATGTACTCTCTGTGCACTGGATTGCAACAAGTCGCAATGATTAGCTTTTTAGCTGTATCACAACAGAACGAAGTACCGGTACTAAAAGCTTCCCCAAATATACTCTTCAAACAACGCAATACCGGTGGGGATCTATCAACGCTAGTACTGACCATTCCTGCAAATTGCATGTGAATAGGCAAAAAGAAATATTCTCGGCTAATGAATTTGAACTCAGGCCTCCTGATCGCTTTTCAGAGGCACTTACATATGTACTTCCTGTATGTAGGCCTATAATATAATCATCATCATCATCCGGTTGAAGGACTGTTGTCCTGTTCGACAATTCTGTAATCTAGGAATGTTGATTCAGATATATCAACGAGTTAAACTTTTTTGGTGATGGAGCTCAGATATTTTATATATCCATTATCTCGATCAGACGTGGCAAAAACTGTAAAAACAGCTTTTTCGATTATCGAGCCAATTTCGAATGAAACGGCTAATTACCTTTCGTACATTTACAGTCAGTACATGTATTTGCAGTTCCAGGCAGCACGCTCAATAATTTCTTTCCTGGCAACACAACCAAATTCTGAGCAATTTATACGACATAAAAATCCATCATTTACTTCAGATTTATACAGCATTGCCTAGTGCATTTGTATTGCAAAATTCAAGTAAACGCATTTACTAGTCTTTATTCATATGACTCAATGTCTGTCCTCATAGAACTTTTCCAACAAAGAAAGATAGACACCATGCCATTCATTGTCCAAGCATGATATAACACTACCGAATGCAAAGTTATTACATAATCGTCAAATGACCGAGCAGCACTGCACTGTGGCACCCTTTACAAATGAGGACCCAACACCACTCCCTCAATACGCGTCACTAGTGTTTAAAGCGGTTTTTCCACGGTACAATATTATTGCACAATATGGGGCCCAAAATGGGTGTCATGTGCTTTTGGCATAATGGATGGGAGAAAGATTGGCAATAATATTGCCCATTTTGATCCTCATATTGTGCAATAATATTGCACATGGATAGGCTGCTTAAAACTGTTGAAATGAAACTGACATCCCGGTCCTGATCAATTTCCCACACAAAAGGCGTCCATTGTAGGCCTATAGGACCGGGTTTCGGTGTGCTGCCCTTTATTGTAGCTAGGACCCCCATTTGGTCATTGATACAGGTCTAGACGGTCATTTTCCGTGTACATGTATTTTGTGAACAGTCTGGACGAACGCGGTCGGATCGAGCAGGTAGGCTCACCAGAGAGCTCTTCGTGATCTTCTTCGACGTGTTTGCGACTGAACTGTGAGTACTTCAAACCTTGAACAGAAATCTTTCCCAGGCTGTCAAGTGCTCCTAATTTTCCTACAATTCCTAATTATTTTTTTGAGTTCCTAAAATTCCTTATTTTGTCTCATTTTTGGCCGATTTTCCTAAAAATTCCTTATTTTCTCTTTTTGCTATGGGCGTCGAGTGCAAAGGTCAACGCCGATATGTCGTTCATGATGTCTACATTCACCATCTGCTGCCAACCTGTCGATAGCTGACCTCTCCTAGGCGCAGATCCGGGGAAGACACCCGGCCCGTGCCCTTCCCCCCCCCCCATTTTTGCTGACAAATATTAGAAAAATTGCCCTTTTACAAAGTGCCGCAAAATTGCCTTGTTTGTCCCTCAGATGCCGGGAAATCACACAAAACGGCCTTCGGGATTTCAAAATTTTCTGAGGGGGACCCCCAGACCCCCCGCCGTGGCTCCGCGCCTTCGGCACTCGCCTTCATCACCCAACCTAGTGGCCTTCTGTGTCCCCTTTACCAGAATCCTCGATCGGCCCCTGTCTCCTACCATGTCCATCATGAAAGCAAGAACCAGACATGAATTCATTGTCAATCATCATCATCTTAGTGCCTAGTGGATGTTGATTTGGTAAGGTGTTTGGTGCATGTGAACTTCTTGTATGGACATTGGTGAACCAGTATGCTCTTCTGACAACCACTGCTGAAGTATCAACCACGATTACCTAAGAATTTCGAAAAACTTAAGGGGAAGTTCCTAAAATTTCCCCTAAATATTGATGGAAAAACTCCTAAATTTCCTAAAAATGAGTTTAAAAGTTCCTAAAATTCCTCCTAAAAACTGATGGAAACTGACTTGACAGCCTGCTTTCCTTTTCAGTCAAAATCGACGTCTTCACCCCCAACCCCTGCATGTGGTGTTAGTTAAGGGCAAGCTGACGTGAATTTTTTAAATACGTGGTCAGACGTTGTAATAAAACGTCAAAATACCATAAAACTACAAGTTATATGACGAAAATGAAGGCACCTGCGGGGTCTATCAGTCAAAAGGAATGAGACGCGTCTTAGAACAAACTAATTAGCTAAGCTGAAACAAAAGACTACTTGTCGGAACACTTTCCCAAGAAATGTTACATTTTGAAGATCAAACAACACGCGTATCATAAAGTTCGAGTTTTTTTTCTACTTAGTCCACCCCTGCATGTGGTGTTAATCCCTGGTACCCCTTTGATTGTCGGTCCAACATCTGCTGTACCGGTAGCGTTCGCTTGTGCCTTTTGAACTTTGCCTGCAGACGAAGTTCGAAGCTCGAAACTGCTCGAACTCGCAGTGTTTTGTGGCGCGTTGTCATGGTTGTCCGTCGTCGACAACTTTCATGACGGCGAAATTGTCATCCCTTGGAAGACTGACGTATGTCTTGAACTAAATAGGGTAGCAACTGGATTCCGCCATTGGAATACTTATATTTTAACAGTTCAGGGTCTCAGCTGAAGGAAGTCGGCATGTTTTGTCATTAATCTTTTGCAACTCCGAACCTTGCACGAAGAAAATAGGGTAGAAACCGAGATACTGGTGGAGTAGGCCATCATGGGGCCGATTTAATAGACGTTGGCTAAGCTAACCATGGTCAAACCAAAAATAGGTAGGCATGCGAAAAGTGTACAACAAATTTTTCATCAAAAAGCCTTGTTTGGATGGACAGTAAGTGCTATACACAGCTTAGAAGATGGGGCTTTTGGGTGAAAAATTTAGTTGTACATTTTCGCAAGCCTATCTGTTTTTGGTGGAACCAATGGTTAGCTTAGCCAACGTCTATTAAATCGGCCCATGGAAACCTAAAAAGAGTTAGATCTACGTACAATTCAGTAACATGTTTATTTGATGATTTGTCTGGTTCAGTAGGCTTAATCTACATAAAAAGACATGTACATGAACATCATTTTATCATCTTGACAGTGATACAAAGATCATAACAATGTTTGGGAAGCACGACACGATGACAACAAAAAGTCTCTTCAAATCGTTCTGTAAACTCCTCCCTACGCAGTTGTGTACCGCGCCCCCTTCGGTTTAACCGAAGGGGGCGCGACTCACAACTGCGTAGGGAGTTTAATCGTTCTGCAGTGGCGGATCCAGGAGTTGCCGAACGGGGGGGGGGCGTGAAATGGGCAAACTCCATTCCCTGAGCGCCAAAGGCACGAAGCCCCGAAAATTTTGGGGTAAAAGTGGCGGAAACGCGATTTCCTGGCACCTGGGCAGGCCAAATTGAACTTTCTTTTTACTGAAAATCAGGGGTCTGATTATATGCCTTCGAAAATTTTTGCTGGTCGGC
>NMRB01001607.1:144111-159848 GCA_002633025.1 Notospermus geniculatus | reverse complement strand
GTGCTACTCTATCACTTGTTTGCCCCTTCTCCAGGTGTGCTACTCTACCACTTGTTTCCATTCATCTAGGAGGGGATCGAATCCGTATCAACGAACTCGACGTTCAGCCAATGCCCATGATATTCCCTGGGAAACTTCGAATCCTCATTGATGCTGATTTGACCAAACATGTCACTGGACCTGTCAAGGTCGAGTTAAGTATGCAACAAAAATGGGGCTACATGTGGGTGACGATTCCGTGTCTGAGGATTTCAGGGAAAAAAATGGGCTCCTGGTAAGTAAGTGGAGGCTTGACCACCACTGCTGCTCAGATTGAGAGGATTTCATATGAGGTGCCATGTGGGAATTAAATTGAGAAAATTATTTGATATATAAACCCTTTATTTGGTAGGTAATAATGTAACATAGGCCTAGACGAAAACTTTATTTCAAATCATAAATTTTCTCGCAAATTTATTACCTCGAATACAATATGTAATATAATTTGTGATGTTACATAATTTCCAAACCACCCATCAGCAACTTTATAAAACAGGCCCCTGATTGTCAAGCTAGCTCGATAAATAACACAGCTCATCGAGTGGTTGACAAATATAAGACGAAATGTAGTGCTTATATTCATCGAGCTGCTCTGAATAAACTAGGTCTATTCGGTTTGGATGGTTTGCAAACAATGAAAATGCGCCAATTCAGTTATATTCAAATAATGAAAATGCGTCATTTCAATTATTTGGAAATAATGAAAGTACGAGTTTGGAAATAAAGGGCCATATTTACCAAGCGCGATTTTCTCTTGACCGCGCGTGGTCAAATCGCGCGGCAAAAGAGGACTCGTCCGCGGACGCATAAGCGTGGGTTAAGCGCAAAGTTACGACGAAATGATCGTTCGTTTATCCGTACGCACGCGATTGGCCATTTGGTAATCATGCGGTGACCAGACCAAGTTGCTTCGATTGAGTAATTCAGGCCTGGCGAAGGTTTTAGAATGTGAAGTTACGTGTATAGGGTCAGTGAACAATAGCGCACTATTCCATACATGATGTCAGACAAGAAACGGCATGATAATTTCAGCGAAGATGAGCGCATGGGCTGGGAAGAAAAGAGCGAGAGTGATAGAGGAAGAACGCAGAACTGCTGTCATGTTAGACAGAAAACGTGCTAAGATGTTTGGCATGTTAGGCCAAAATTACGGCCGAAATGGCAGCCGCTTTGCCCTCAGGAAAATCGTGTACAACAACTCTGACGGAGGTTGAAAATTAATTTGACGTAATTTGCTAAATGTCATCTGCATCTTGGTAAGCAAGTTCGAAGATATCAAGGACGTCCATACTGCAGAACAACTGAATTCAAGACTGTTGGAATGGTTAAACGCACGAAAAACAACCCCCTACCCATGTTTAGCGAATTTCTTTGTTCTGAAATCGAGCGATTAACCGCGCGTGTCTACCGAGACCACGCGCAGCTGAACGCTTGATTCGTAAATACGCGCTTTAGGTTAATCGCTTGCGATTTTAACAGACACGCGCGATTAGGGCAAAATCGTGCTTCCTAAATACGGCCCAAAGTGTTTACGTGACGTAGACCTAAAAATTATTTGCAAATACTCGTCATGTAATGGAAATAATACGTTTTCATGGTTTTTAAATAATGAAAATGCACTTGCAAATAATGAAATTGCCGGATGTCATTATTTGCAAAAATTGATATTAAAAGTTTCAAATTATTTGCAAAAATTGATATTAAAAGTTTCAAATTATTTGCAAGTAATTTAATTGCACGTTTTCTTGATTTGGAAATAATGGCAATGTGCAGTTTTCATGGTTTGAAAATAATTTATTTTGCTGTTGGGTGGTTTGGAAATAATAATGTAACATCACAAGTATTTGAAATAAAAAAAATAGAAAATGTAAGTTCGAAACATGTGTAGAGGTTGTGTCAATAAGAAAATAAAATAAACATTGGCTGAAGTTCTAATGATGTATTCCTTAAACCGGTTTTCTGTCTTTACGACATTTTTAAAAGTGAATACAGAATGAGACAAATTACATTATATACATGAAGTTGTTGTCATGTTACCCAGAGGAATCTGAACCAGTCATAGTTGGTTCAGGCCTCTGGGCGGCTTGAGAGTGTAGGCCTATGAGTAGGCCCATGTGTGGATTACTTAGTGAGCTTTCGCAAGCGCCCGGTTAGGCCCTACGACGACGTTTATCTATTGTGTGGGTATACCCAAACAATATATAAACGTTGTCGTATGGCGCTGGCGGAAGCTCACTATTGTAACATCGACAACACTGGCTTGGTATAGGCCTAAATGTAGAGTGGTGGGATGTGGACACCCGAACCATGGAGGGGTGTACCTCTCCATGGTTCGGGTGTGTTTGATTATAAATACGCTCCGAATCGCGGTTCGTTCGAGCCTGCCCGGGTCCACATTTGGTAAAGATACGCATGTGCAGGAAGCCCAACAGGGGCAACGTCGTGATTCCACCACGCTCGGCTTGAGTAAGCACCTCGGCAACCAGGCGGCGGCGTAGTGTGACGCCAACAAACCTAAATAGGGAACACCGATCACGCAGACCACGCGAGAATATACGCGTGGTTTTGAACTGATAGTACACCAATGCCACCTATTATTCATGACGATTCAAGGTGTGATTGGCCGTGCTTGGTGAACCGCATCTCTCGAACAATGGGCCTAGGTCAACGCTAGGTGTCTCGTCTGTTCTATCAGTAGTCATCACGTGACCAATTGGCGCTCCCCATTAGGCTCACAAATAACAATTGCGCGCTCTGCTTACACAATTCCACGTCTCACACTTCAGTTTGTACGGTCTTGATAGGTTCCCATGCATTCCAGCCTCAAATGCGCCTTAGTCGTGGAGCACAGGCCATTTTTTGTCATTCTCGAAAAATTATTTACATAACCATATCACAGCGGTGTTCCACATTTGACGTCAGTTTGCTTCGCAGAACATGGCGTCCAGGCGAGTAATCATGGATACAGTAAACAAAACAAAACAAAACCAAAATAAAACAAGTCTGGGAAGGCCTTATTCTTCCCTTGTCACGCCAGTGACTTTCTATAGCTACTCATGGTTTGAAATAACTAATTGTACATTCCATTAGTGAGAATCCTTTTGGTACCTGATTCAGGCTTGGGGTTAATTTTCTCATGAAATGGGATTCCATAAGTTTTCTCCTTGTGTCATCTGGAGAATGCATTTTGAAAAGAGGACAAACTTTAAAACGTTTGCCTCCACAGGTGTCAAAGTGTTCAGATACAGATTGAATTCTCAAGTTTGGGTTATTTATATGTGATTTGTGGAGATTAATAATTTACAAGAAAATTTACGATTTGAAATAAAGTTTTCATCTACGTTATATTATTGTTACCAAATAAAGGGATTATATCAAATAATTTTATCAAATGATTTAATTCCCACACGGCACATCATAATTTCCTGGCCGCGCCATCTTCGGTTTGAAATTGGCTTTGTTATCTCAGCAGAAGGTGAGCATTATCCGTGTCCGAGCCGGTGTGAAAGGAACTCAAGTCCCTCTGGAATACATGGCTAGAGAGACCATGACCATTCGAATACAATCTTACAATTGTTTGATCTGCATTCCTAGGACGCTGACTCCTGTCACACCTGTTATCATCGGATAGTATAGGGTGTCATCCTGCGGGAACACAGCTTTCCAGTCTCATGTCCAGTCCCTGTGTGGACAAATCCGGGTCGACGCGGATGAGCAGACAACACAAAAACGCATCTCCCAATATTTTTCTTCGCCTCTGTATTCAGCACCTATGATGACATTTGCACCCTGTTTGCCCCTCTTGCCAATAAGTGCCCGAAGAAGATGACAGACTTGGGTCTCGGTTGTACATGCCCCTTTAAACCCAGCCACGTGAGGTTCGAAACGAACGACATCGATCTACCAGCTATTCCATCTTCGGTCAAATGGTTTGCCAGCGTGAGTATTACCTGGTCGGGTTTTTACCGCTCGCCGCGGAGGACACTGCTGTGCAAACGGGACTTTTGTGCCATATTGTACGTCTTGCACGAGAGTCTGGATCGTGGAATCAGACGGTGGGGGAGGGCAGACGACCGTGGAATTCAGAGAGACATATTGACAACACGTGTCCAATTCTCGGCCGTACAGCCTCAGGCGGACGTGCCGAGGGGACCAGGGCTGGGATTGGGTGGCACTTCAAACTTGTTGAAATTGCTGCATTTCTATTTTATACTTGTATTTTTCAGGGGAATTTCTGGGCCAGGGCCAAGTTGTATTCAGAAGGTCGGGTTGTGTCATGTGTCACATCCTATTTTTCCATCGCTTAATTAGCTGTCTGTTAGTTTTTGAACAAGTGATGTCAATTTTGGCGGCAATAAAGAGGATATCGTCATAGAGATCTCGTTGTTGTGTCTTCAGTCCGTCCGCCGTACGGCGCTCCTCCTCGTGAGGATCGTCTCGATCCAGTTTTTCTATGTCTGCAATTCGGCGTTCTCCTTGACCAGCGGAGCATTTTCTGGTGCTGTTTATTCTTATTGGGTCGTATTCATAAAGCGGTCCTACCATTAAAACCGTCTTAGGCCGGTTCCATGTATGGTCAGTCAGTGTACTTGGAACCTGCCTAAGACGGTTCTAACGATAGAACCACTTTATGAATACGACCCATTGTGCCCATGATATTCGACCATATCCAAATGACATGCGGTGTGAGAATCAGTCACTTAGATTAAGCTCCGAACACACACAGAAATTAAGGTCTGCGTGCTCAACTCGCCGAAATCATCACTGTGACTTGCTCTCCGCACTACTGTGCTGTGACACTTGCATGTGTCGCCTACGTTACTAACAAGATTGCTCCTGAATCGTACCAGCACCAGCCCTGGAGGGGGCACAGAACAAGTTGTATCGGAAGAGTGAGGATATTCAACCAGTCATTTTTTCGCCAGTCACCAGTCATTTTTCTGCCAGTCATTTGAAAAATTATAATAATTTGCTTTAAACATACCAGTTTTGTGGATTACAACAATGGCCTGACCTTGACACAATAATTGGAGTGAGGATATTCCACCAGTCATTTTTCCGCCAGTCACCAGTCATTTTTCTGCCAGTCATTTGAAAAATTATAATAATTTGCTTTAAACATACCAGTTTTGTGGATTGAAGTCAGGATGAGTATGTTTTATCACTTTGAAGATGATTTTGTAATGTATTAGGGGTGAATTTTAGCATTCCGGTGAGTTTAAGTCAAAACCGAAAGGAATTTCGGAGTTGAGTATTTGTATCTGGATGTTACGGTGGCCCGTAAGGAATATATCAGTTCTGCACTTGTGAAATTTGAAACCTTCATTTTCTCAGATTTTGTCACATATCCACACGCACATACTTTGGGCACATGCTCTGGCTGCAGAGTTCATCAGTGGCGTGAGGTGCCCAGTGGATGAGGTTAGAGTGGGTTTGGAATTTGACCTTCACTAGGGTAAATTTATAGAATGGGTGTTCCACCTATGTTTGTTAATTTGAACAGAGCCCCTTTTATGTCAGTGCAGTGACCCCTGCCCCGTTTGCACATGCTCAATAAAGTCATTCCGCCATCTCCAAATAAATCATCAGGGGCCATTCAAAAAAACTTGCCATCTTAGTTGGTTGCTAGTTGTGTACATTGGCCTGTACAAACTGGCCACTTTAGCTGGGAACTAGGCCTAGCAAGGTTTTATGAATATAGCCCCCCGGTCGCTTGTTTACAGAGGACCAATCCCAAATGTGATTTGACCTCCACCATCAAAATGGAAATGTGCCTAATGGGCTACCGTATAATTTTCAGAATGACTGGCAGAAAAATGACTGGTGACTGGCGAAACAATGACTGGCGAAATATCCTCACTCCAATAATTGATTGCAGGATCGGTAGGATCGGTTTGATCAGTGGATCGCCCTGATCAGTGGAGATCGGTATATGATCAGCCGTGATCGGTATGATCAGCCGTGATCGGTATGATCAGCCGTGATCGGTTTGATCAGTATGATGGCCTGTCGACGATCGGTTGTTGCCAATGATCGCTTTGATCAGTTGAATGATCGCTTTGGGATCAGCATGATCATTTTGATCACCTATGATGTTCCAAAAAGGCGGCGGTGATGGCCCATCATGTTTGATCAGCTAGATCAGCTATGATCATGATCAGCCATGATCGGCAGCATATTTCCAGTAGGGGAGTGTGAAGCACAAAATCTACACGAAGTACTGTGATGTCATCAAATCAGCAGCATAAAATGGTGACATCATCAATGATATTCACTGAGCATGCTCATGTGCTGGGGGAAATTCAAAAACCCATGTTTTTGATTTATGCAGATTACACCCCCTGGTGGAAAAATTTCGAAAAATTTGCCCCTACAGGAGGTGAGGAATAAAATAAGCAACACAATATGTCAGTTACAGTTTGATCTATTTTCTCTGGACTGAGTAATGGGGATTTTTCATTTTATGGAATATGCCCCCTGGAGAGCAGAATGTAGGTCAAATCGTGGAAATTTTTGGTTCTGTTTCGAGCCCTCCCTAGGACCAAACACTCCACCCACTTTCAGGGCCCTGGGCCTTGCGGTTGCAAAACGTGCCAGTTTCACGGACTACAGACAGACAGACGGACGCCACTCAGTATACATATGAACAGCTCCGCTGACCTTTGGTTAGCTGAGCTAACAATGCTGGCTGTTAAAGCCGTGTTTGTAGCCCGGCCTGTGTATCGCGTGTGGACGTCTTGAGCGTGGGCTTGGCAGTGACGTCGCGCGTGCGCAATGGATGAATGCCCGCGATAGTTGGTAATGGTCAACCTTGAGGAACATTTCATTTCAAGAACCAGCCTTAACCTTGTGTCAAAGGATGCCTACCTTCCTTTGACCAGCTATTGGCTGATATTTAGAATAGCTACCAGTACCAATGCTTTTACTAAATTTTGTAGTACATTTTAATACAGTTGCAAATCTTGCTACTAAGTAGCATCTGCTAACTAGAATACGGACCAGTGTGGTTCTTGAATACCATTTGTTAAATGAGGCTTTAGTGACGGAACTCCTAAGTAAAGGAAGCCTCTATAAAGTTCTACTAAGGGTTTTAGAGTTAAATGGAGCTTTTCAAGAACACTGGCCGTGAATTTTAGAAGACGATCGTCGATGGGCAGCGATGATTACTGAATAGTATTTTCATTTATCATTAATTACCACCTGATTTGGCATTCGGATTTTTGTTTAATTGGCGAAAAGTGTTCATGCAATTAACAACAGAGGTAATTCAGCTCTTGCCTGTATAAAAGGGGCCAAGTCCGAAGGCATTTCATTCCAGTTCACAACTTTTTTCAGACAGGATCAAGAACGAGCTACAACTTCAACATGGATTTCAACAACTTAGAGGAGCATATGAAAGGAATTCGAGACCAACTTCTAGCGGCAAAGACAACATACGTCATCTCTAAGGGGAAGTACAACGCCACTATCCAGCATCTGAACGATCCGACATCATCTGTCTCGGCACATTTCAAGGCCTGGGTCAAGAAGAAGTTTTCGATACAGAATATTCCTGCGCTACATGTCATCAATTCCCTAGTTGTACCTGCAGATGAACTGCAGAAGAGTCGTCCACTCAGAGAAGATGTTTCAAGTCGTCAAAGATATCCACTGCCAAGAAACTCAGCACGCCGGATACAAAAAAGACACTGGATCAAGTTCAGCGGTTGTTTTACGGCATACCCCGCAGTTACGTCCAGGAGTTTACCAAGAACTGCACAGTGTGCCAGCTACCTGCTTCACAGACGGTTAGACCTCCACTGTGCCCAATCATTTCAAAAGGATTCCTACATCGAGTGCAAGTTGATCTAATCGATATGCGCCATGATCCGGACGGCGACTATAAATGGATAGGACATTTCATGGACCACTTTTCGAAGTACCACGTCATCTTCCCCTTGAGGAACAAGACAGCGCAGGAGGTGGCTGAGATGTTGCAGCAGTGAGTGTTGAGCTACCTAGGAGTGCGCAGGATTTTCCATAGTGACAACGGGCGAGAATTCGTGAATCAACTTCTTGAGGCCCTGTTTGATCACTGGGGAGGAGATGTCATCTTCGTCCGAGGACGCCCGCACCATTCGCAGAGTCAAGGACTGATCGAAAACGGTAACAAGACCCTGGAGAAAAGACTTGCTGCAATGAAAGCCGAACAAGGGATCACCAGCCAGACACCTTGGGCCTCTTGGCTTCCTCGCATCCAGTATGGATTGAATACCACCCTACAAGAATCGGTGAAGCAGACGCCATACGTTATCGTTTTGGCCAACAGCCACAGTCCTCCTTTATACCAGGCTCATCAGTTCCAATAATTGATGAAGAAGACTTGGATGACGAAATCACCCAAGAAGAGTGCCCAACTTCAGCTGGCACAATCTCGTCGTCGCCAGAACCAGCGCCCAGGACAACCCAGCCTCCACAACCAGCACCAAGGACAAGCCAACCACCAGAACTCGCACCACGGACCACCCAGCGGCAAGAACCAGCGCCCAGGACCACCAAGCCTCCAGAACCAGCGCCCAGGACCACCAAGCCTCCACCACCAGCACCAAGAACCACCCAGCCGCCACAACCAGCACCCACAACCACCCAGCCGCCAGAACCAGCGCCCAGGACCACCCAGCCACCAGAACGAGCGCCCAGAACCGCCCAGCCGCCAGAGCCCAAGACCCAAGAATCCCAGCATAAAACAATCAGAGAAGAGGCAATGAAAAACTATGAGGCAAATGCCGAGACAATGAAGAAGAGCTGGCAGAAGAGAAAAAGAATTCAAGTCACAGAATTTGATATTGGGGACCACGTGACCGTCGACGTCCTGAAACTGGACAGGGCCAGCAGCAACCCAAGACGCCTGCCAGCCGTAATTACGAAAATTACCGGAGACATTGACAAGCGGCATCACCTCGCTACAGAGTTCGGCACCATTGGAACATACCATGGAGGAGAGCTGATGGAATACAGCGGCATCATCACGGACAAGACCATCACCCTCAGAGAAGCGGCAAGACAAGCGTATCCAATAAAACAACCCGCCAAGCTTCACTGCAAGTGTGCTGGAAAATGCCTGACAACGAAGTGCCCATGCTGCAAAAAGAGCGAGGAATGCACAAGTCATTGCCATCCCACCCACGCATCTCGCAACCACCCGAGCCGCGAAACTGACGCCGTCCACAGCATCCTCCTTAAAGTTGATGAAAAGAATTGCCTCACAGACCGACACATGGATGAAGCGAACCAGCTAATAAAAAAGATCGATTCCACCCTCGATGGGCTACAATCACCTCTCCTGCTTACAATAAACAAGACAAAGAAACCGAACAGAAAATTCGTGCAGATTTTTCACGCCCATCAACATTGGATCTGCATCTCGAACGTCCACGCACCATCCGACCACCACGTGATTGTTTACGACTCCCTTCACTCCGGCCGCATCTCCACAGAAGTCATCAACAAGATCGCCAGCTTTGTCAAATCTGATAACGACCGTATCATCATCCAGCTCGCCAACGTTGACCAACAGACCAACAGTCACGACTGCGGCCCCTACGCAATTCATTTCGCGGTTTCTCTGGCCTACGGTGACGACCCAGTTTCTCTAAAGTACGGTGAAGACATCCGACAACATCTAGACCACGCCTTCATGACCAAGTTCTTCGAACGAATGCCAGCGCGGAGTCGGTCTTTCGGTCACATTCTATTGTAAGAGAGTACGAGGTTAGTATCCACTGCAAATGCCGAGGAACAGACGATGGAACAAGCATGATTGAATGCGAATCTTGTTTGATGTGGTATCACTTCAAGTGTTGTGGACTGAAACCCGGCGCGAAAATAGGCCACTGGATTTGCGACACTTGTAAATGAATTCAATGATGTGAATATTAATGTAACACTGATGTATATGTGCGTAAACGATGGAAATGAATGAAGAATAAGACGTGTTGTATTGGATTTTTAAAGATTGTAAATAAATTGAAGAGATACAATGGCGATAAAAACAACGTCTTTTGTGTCATTTTTCCTGTAGAGAAATGTACACGCAACGTCAGCACCTAACATGACATCATTGACACCCAAAATGACATCGTGACGTTTTGGTACAAGCGCTCGCAGCGCCGACCTGTCAGTGAGCGGGTTCCCCATTATCCAAGCTGTGTAATGAAGACACTGCCGAGCCAGCTGTTGCAACCCACGTAGGTCTACTAACTCTAATGGTGGGGGGGGGGGGCTTATTTAGCAACCTGGAAGAAGCGTTTGCGGGTTTCACTGGCCTGTACCATGTTATGGGAAGATTGTGTTGGTTATCTGGAAATGGCAGGGTTTTATGTTCTTGCATTATAATGCAAGAACATAAAACCCTGCCATTTCCAGATAGTAGTGTCGGATGGAGCGTCACCCAATAGGAGGTTCTACAGAATCCACGAGGGAGATGATGCAGTACTGGGCTCCAAACCCATACAACCACGATAAGATGAGGAAGATCTGCTTCATATGTAACCCCCCCCCCATCTAATGAAGACAACAAGAAACAATTGGGAAAACAGTGGTTATCACAACGAGACCAGGAATTTGATGGTGAGTTTATTGTCCATGTTTTGTTGTATGGTATGTATCATCAACCTCTGTCATGTTCCCGATGAATATTGTACAGTGTACATGTTCCGTTTTTTTCCTTCCAGTATAATGACCAGCCGATTAAATGGACACAACAACTCATTGAGACTGATCTTGTAGAGCAAGGTGGCTGATTTCAAGTGGTGAATAAAATCGGCTTTGGGACAACACCAGTGCCATCTACAATGGTATGGGAGACAAATTTATTGATCTAAAACCTTCTTTTGACATTGGAATGGAATGGGTTAACTAGAAATTGGCTTTGCAGCCAATTTGAAGACCGCCACTGGACACAAGCAGAGGTTTCGACAGTCGGATTCCCACACCAGCAAGCTGTTTTTAGGCGATAAAGTCGCAAAAAACCATCAAATGATTACGGATTGTGCCAGTTAACGAACTTGACCTGTGTTTTATATTGATCTAGATATCCTGTAAGTCTAAAGCTGATGCGTTGCTTACTTTGCTTTTTATCGAATGGAAACCAAATGTTGGTCACAGACATTCAGAGAAACTCAGTAAAACCAATGAAGACCGCCACCTATGAGGTGGTGGCGGTCTTAATGATTAGCAGAAGGGGAAAAATAGGGTTTGAAATAATTAGCTGGATGTAATCTTCAATATGAAAATAAAATTTGGTGCGTGATTTGGCCGGCTAACGACAGGTGGCGCCACAAAGTTGAGCTACTGTACTGGTAGCAACACTGGAAGTGAGAGTGAAATCTGAGACAAGGTTTTCAAAAATCGAGATTTCTCCAAATTTTCGTGGTGAAGGTGATGTAATATTTTCAGGGTAGGAGTCCCACAAGATGTACATTCACCCCCTAGAGCGATTTCGTTTGGAACCAGGATTTAGTATATTTTGGAAATTTTTATATCAAATAGAAAATGCATTGGAAAATGATACCGGTGTCAGGGTCGGATCCAGGGGGGGGGGGNGCAGTGATTTTTTTATCAAGAAAAATTCAGTCACACAAATTCCAGTTTTTTGCTCTCAGATGCCAGGAAAATGCATCTAAAAGCACTTAAATTGTCAGACCCCCCATTTTGGGCTTTGCGGTCTCGGTGCACACCACCTCCGTCGAGCTACGCCCCCCCCTTTCTGTCGACCCTGGATCCCACCCTGGGTGTTGTCTCCTATGACCACCTACACCTGACACCATCACTTCAAATGAAAGTAGGTAATTATAAGGCTGTTCAACAGTCTTTTTTAAAGACCACCTACACTTATGTCAAAACCTCTACCCAATAGGGAACCCCGATCACGCAGACCACGCGAGAATATACGCGTGGTTTTGAACTGATAGTACACCAATGCCACCTATTATTCATGACGATTCAAGGTGTGATTAAAATAGGCCTATGCGCACGGACGCACCGGGTGTACAAAAGCATTGTGCTGAACAATATTTTTGAAAGAGTGTGGGTTTTGGCAACGAACCACGATCAGCTTGTCCTTGACGCCTAATTTTATTAACAATACATGGCTATTCATAAATAAGACGGTTCAACCTTCGACCGCCGCACTAAAACGGCGCTGTATGTTTCCACTACCGCCCCCTTAAACCAGTAACCAAACTATGGTTTGTAAAGACGCCACCTGTCCACCACTTCCAACTACGACTACCATTTTTTTTCACTGGTCTTTGAGATCATTATGGCAGACCTTTGCAAATCTCAAGAAGATATCTTCACTGACCTGAACAAACCACAGTGGCGGATCCACGAGTTGCCGAATGGGGGGAGGGGGCGTGGAATGGGCAAACTCCATTCCCTGAGTGCCAAAGGCACGAAGCCCCGAAAATTTGGGGGTGAAAGTGCGGGAAACGTGATTTCCTGGCACCTGGGCAGGCCAAATTGAACTTTCTCTTTACTGAAAATCAGGGGTCTGATTATAATGCCTTCCAAATTTTTGCTTCTCGGCGGCTGAAGGGGGGGGGCACCCCCCCTTGGATCCGCCACTGAACCAGATGAAGATCTGACAACGTGGAATCCAAGAAGCCCTAAAGCTAGCAGCACACGTCACCACTTTCATTGCTTGTACAGGCAATTTTCGTGATTGGCAATTTTTGTGGCGGATGCCGGTTTACAGCAGACGTCATCACTCAGTGGTCTCGTGCACTGCTGATGGTCACGCATCAGCACAACTGGCAACTATCCCTACTTCAGTTTTCATTTGAGAATGTCCAAGAGTTGTGCTTAATGGTGTTGCCTCACACTGGCAAAGTGTATCAAGTGGTGTGCCTCAGACGAGGTCTGCGTTTTTTACATGGGTCTTTGTTTTTTTACCTTGTGAGGTCTGCGTTTTTTACACAGGTCTTTGTTTTTTACCTTGTGAGGTCTGTGTTTTTTACCTGGATCTTAGTTTTTTACCTAGTGAGGTCTGCGTTTTTTACATGGGTCTTTGTTTTTTACCTTGTGAGGTCTGCACTTTTTACTGGGTCCTAGGTCTTAGGTCTTTGTTTTTTATACACCCCCTCAGGGTTCAGTTCTGGGACCTACTGTGTTTCTGCTGTATGTAAATGACATCAACGAAGGGGTGCGGAATCTCTTACCAATGACAATGTTTGCAGATGAGGCTAAACTGGTAGGTCCAGTCAGGAATGCAGGGAGGCTGATTGCATGCAGGCAGACTTGGATACCCTTTGTCAATGGGCGGACACTTGGCAAATGAGATACAACAAGGAGAAGTGCAAGGTAATGCATTTTGGATACAATAACCAACACTTACAATACAGAAAGGGCGTTTATATGTACTTGGAGAGTACGGACTGTGAAGAGGATCTGGGAGTCTATATCCACAAATCGCTAAAACCAAGGATTCTAGCAGAAAAGTGAAAACTGCCAACATGGTGCTGACGGTATGATAAGCAGAACGATCCAAAATAGGAATAGGAGATTAGTGTTACAGTTATACAAAAGTCTCGTATGTCCCCACTTGGATGTCTCAGGTGTCCTTATACCTTCGAGGCAATATCGATTTAATTGAGACAGTCCAGAGGCTCTTTACTAGGATGTTACCAGAGTGTAGAGGACTGGAGTACAGTGAACGATTGAAAATTTTACATCTGTCAACACGAGAGACGCAAATGTGCTGACCTGTTGCAAACATACAAAATTCCCCATGGAGGTACTAATTGATAAGGAGACATCCTCTGTACATCAGCAACGGATCAAGGTCTATGACAACTACAGGGGAATTCCTTTGGAAAGTAAGCAACCACCTCGACTTGACATCAGAAAACATTTTTTCGGTCAGAGAGTAATTAATTCATGGAACCATAAAGGGATCAAACATAAAGATTCAACTTACAAATTTAGCATTTTATAAATGTGGATGAATATCCCTTTAAACCTAGATTTGCAATCTGACTCTTCCATATGATAGGTAAGACCCTTCTGCACATTTAGTGCAAATTTTATTGAATTCAGACTACAGTTGATCTTATGATACAAAAGGACTGAATTAATGAGAACCCCATGAACGACAAGAGTGCAGGGTCATTTATGTACATTTGTAGGCCACACATTTGCACATGGAAGACCTATTGTGCAGAAAATAGCTCTGTTATCAATTCAAGGCATCAAGTTGACAGATTCATGTACCCCACTACCATAAAAAAATTTGAAGCTCCTGCCTATTACGTTGAGAGACGCAAATGTGCTGACCTGTTGCAAACATACAAAATTCCCCATGGAGGTACTAATTGATAAGGAGACATCCTCTGTACATCAGCAACAGATCAAGGTCTATGACAACTACAGGGGAATTCCTTTGGAAAGTAAGCAACCACCTCGACTTGACATCAGAAAACATTTTTTCGGTCAGAGAGTAATTAATTCATGGAACCATAAAGGGATCAAACATAAAGATTCAACTTACAAATTTAGCATTTTATAAATGTGGATGAGTATCCCTTTAAACCTAGATTTGCAATCTGACTCTTCCATATGATAGGTAAGACCCTTCTGCACATTTAGTGCAAATTTTATTGAATTCAGACTACAGTTGATCTTATGATACAAAAGGACTGAATTAATGAGAACCCCATGAACGACGAGAGTGCAGGGTCATTTATGTACATTTGTAGGCCACACATTTGCACATGGAAGACCTATTGTGCAGAAAATAGCTCTGTTATCAATTCAAGGCATCAAGTTGACAGATTCATGTACCCCACTACCATAAAAAAATTTGAAGCTCCTGCCTATTACGTAAAGCCAAAATTCAGGCAGTAAGAGACATCTGGTGCCAACACATGGAGGTGCCTACAAGGCAACTGTCAAAGCCAAAACATGTAAAAGTGCTGCTACTGCCACCATAGGAAAAAAACCTAGATTGATGGGAACAGGGGGCGATGGATTACCGTTGGTTGGGGTTATGTTGGAAGTGGATAATATGGACCTCTCTTCACACCCGACAAGCTTTTATAGCTGTCGATTGTGAGGAGACGTGTCTACGTGTTTAGCCATATACCAGCCCGATAGCGACAGGGTTCGCGAAGTGACGTTTTGTGGTGTTAGATCATGCAGCGAGAGTGGAGTTGCTGCGGCGTGTAACCGTTTTGGGCAGGGGAAAGAAAAATAATAGGGAGGTTTCGAAATCAAACAATATAAGCGTAAACTTTATGACAACGTTATTTTTTGTACTACACATTAACCAGATTTTATACTGAATTTTCGGTACAAAAATAACGTTGTCATTAACGTTGAGGTTTATCGTTTGATTTCGAAACCTCTCTATTATCGGGACAAGTCTACTTCCAAACACAGTAAATGTACGTAAAAGAAAATGAAATGGTCCATGGACCATGTGCTCACCCTTTTGGACATACATGTAACAGTGTAATGACAGAGGGAGGTACATGTCAGTTATGAGCAATCTGGGTCAAGTTATTCCCAAGTTGCAGGACTGCAATGATTGTTGGGTTTAACTTATGCCACCTGGTGGCCATATTGGATGTCTGATTGGGCCAAAACTTCACATGCACATAAAGGTCATCTAGAGGGAGCCACATAGCACATTTGAGCGCTCTGGGTCAAGTCGTTCCTGA
>NMRB01001607.1:122303-136709 GCA_002633025.1 Notospermus geniculatus | reverse complement strand
GGAGGTAAATATCAAGTTTGAGCATGCTGGGTTGTGCCGTTCCTGAGTTATAGCACTTGGAAGATTTTCAGGTTACGCCACCTGGCGGCCATATTGGATGTCCGATTGGGCCGAAACTCCATAATTTTGAAGGTACCCCTCTAATACACGTTTATGCAAGATATGAAGACGCTCGGTGAAATAATGAAGAACTGTGGCAGGTTCGTTACTTTTGTCGAACTTTGACCTCTGTGACCTTGAAAAGTAGGTCAAATCAAAAACCCGTTATATATGTAATGTACCCTCATTAGATACACCTATGATAAAAATTTGGAGGTGATCCTGTCATTAGTTCAGGAGTTATTGCACTTTTTGTGTTTTTGGTTTTAGCCACCTGGTGGCCAAGTCAAGAATCGAATCGGACCAAAACTTGGTGTCATAGGTCATATGACCTAGGGGCATATGTGTACCAAGTTTCAGATCAATAGCCCCAGCGGTTACGAAACGTGCCCTGCTAACGGACGACGACGACGACGGACGCACAACCATTGTAGGTATAAGCTCACCACAGGTGAGCTAAAAAACTGATTGCGCATGGGTGAACTCATCTCATGTTATCTCTTCCCTCCATTATTACTCATAAAATAAGGATCAAACTTCATACTGGTAAGTACTCGTTTAATCTTTTTATTTTCTGGCACTCCTGGCTTATTTTTTTCAAACATTATGGGCCATAATTCTTGAAGGGTGTTTAGCCTAATCAGCGGACAAACTCTGCGTTAAGCTACGTTTAGCTGACACGCGGATGTGGATTGCGGAACGCGGAAGCGGAAAATGCAATGCATTTTCGTATACAACATATCGTTCCGCCGGGGATTCCGCATCCGCATTCCGGGTGTCTGGTAAACGCAGCTTTACACAGGTTAAAGGCTTAGAAAACTATTGTTCTGCCTTCTGTATGCCGCCGGATCTCTTGCATACCAACAAGATGATCAAACGTGTCTTAACTTTTCTGCGTCTCAGTGTGAAGGACAAAAGAAAGTGTTGGACAAATTCTAGACAAGCCTGCCTCGTTGTAACTTTTCCTTTGTCCTCTCGGACTTAAACGCAAGTTGTACGTGTGTGCTTATCGATCCTGCGAGTAAACTCTCTGGTGAACCACCATACAGACATCAGACAAAAGCTTTCTAGGCCGTTTAACATGTGTGATGCAGAATTTGTACGCTGATTAGGCTAAACACCCTTTACGAATATGGCCCTATGTCCATTGCAGAGGCCATCCGAGTTTACTATTAGTACTTCAAATCCCTGAAGGACAGTGCGAAAAGGCGGGAGAAGGGTACAGCGGATGCTCAAAAGAACGATGCCGTAGGCAAATAAGGCCTCGTTCACACGGGCATATAGCATAGCGCGTAACGCGTAGAGCGTAAACATTTTTCTAGCTTGAGTCCACGANAGCCCTCCACACGACTAGCGTCAATGGAAATCTTATCCATTAAGAAGCCATCACCAAACATGGTGGCAGCGGTCTAAAAGTATAGAACCCGATAGAATACCTTCAGTAAGTCGTTATGGCGAAGATACCCCCACCGGAGCCATTCCAATTCAGCCAACCTGCCCAATGTCCGGAATGGAAAAAGAGGTTTGAACGGTACAGATTGGCGGCCGAATTGAACAAGAAGGACGGTGAAATACAGGTCGCCACACTCATACATGTATATTCCATGGCGACAGAGGCAGAAAATGTCTGAGTCATTTAATCTTGATGAAACACAGCAAAAGCAGTACAATACGGTTATGAGCAAATTTTATGGACATTTTGTTCCAAAACGAAACGTGATTCATGAAAGGGCGATGTTTAATTAAGAATTCAACTCCAAGGCGAAAAAGAGCCTTGTCGACAATGCATTACGACATGTTACGAGTCCCACAAGCAAGCGCTGTTTGGATTACCTTGAAAAGATGTCAACAAAGTCATTTTTTAGGCAATTTCAAAACAAAGGTCCAACAAAGTGAGCTACATGCGCAAGCTTGCCTTCAGATGTCTGAAGAAGACCCAAAGTAATGCGACCAATAGGATACTGAGGAAAACGTACAAGTTTTCGAGAAGATTCCTTCGACGTGCGCCAGAAGTGAGAGAAAAGAGAGCGACGAGAAAAGAAGCCCTGTCTGAGGAAGTTGTCAACAAAGTTCTGGCATTCTTCAACAGGAGAGACATTGCACGTGAAATGCTGAGTCCACGATTGGTTGGCACAAAGGTTCTGGAAGCGACACTGACGGCCTTGTATGCACAGTTCAAGAATGAGAATCCAGGGACCAAGATTTCCCAAAACAAGTTCAGTCAGATGAGGCCAGCCAATATTCTGACTCAGGACCAAACACAGCTATTACAGTGTTTGTGTGAATACTGCGTGAACATTGATTTCAAATTGAAATCTCTTTCCACTGAGTTGGTACAGCAAGGAATGATTCGATACCCCAAAAGTATGAATGTATGATCTGTTGTACAAGACCCTAAATGCCCACGTGATGATGACCAAGGCTTACCACAAGAAAGAGTGCATCAGCAGACGTTGCAAGGACTGTGGTGTGCAGTAGCTAAAAGCACTTCTGTGTCCATTCGAAACGGCCAAGGGCACATCAATGATGAAGTGGAAGTTATGGGTGTTTCAACAAGATTGCCACTGACCATCAACGTTCGATATCCCAATGACCCGCACCATAGAGAAGAGTGGCGTAAAGATGGTGCCAATCAAGACGACAGGGCATGAAAAGTCAAGCTTCACCGTGATGCTTGCCTGCACGGCAACTGGGAAGAAACAGCCTCCGATGTTGATTTTTTAACGTCAAACAGTCCCCAAGGAGAAGTTCCCAAGCGGCATCATCGTGGAAGCCAACAAGAAGGGTTGGATGAACGAAGAGGTGATGAACGAGTGGCTGGACGAAGCCTACGTAAAAAGACCTGACGGATTCTTCCACACCACAAAATCCGTTTTGACGTTGGACTCCATAACAGCTCACAAGACGGATTCTGTCAAGTCCCATCTCGCAAAGCAGATCATCCCCGGCAGCCTCACTAACTTCTGGTAGCCTCTTGCATGTCTTGATATCGCTGTAAATAAGGCCTTCAAAGACAATCTACGAAAGATGTGCGAGACGTGGATGATCGAGGGAGAGACGAAGACCGGTCGACAGCGACGAGCGTCCTACGCCGAAGTAGCACAATGGGTGTTGGAGGCATGGACCAAAGTGAAGATCTCCGCCATTGCCAACGGATTCCGGAAAGCAGATTTCATGCCCGCCAGAAATGCATTTTGTGGTAAGATGGTGGGGCATGCCTGCCAATAATCATCAAGTATATAACTGTTTATACATATTTCCATTACGTAACACAATTATTCCTTCCCTAACCTAAACCCTAAACCCTAAACGAATTATCCGGGGACGAATTTTCCTGTAACCCTCTTCTTGTTTACTTTAACAGAAGGGGAATGGTTATTTATTCCGTGAAAGCTATTTTTAAGATCCATCATTCACTCCTCTCACACACTGCCTTGCCTTAAGACCGCCCTAATTTTTATGATTACCGGCAGGCCAGAGTGGAGTAATGCCATATTACATGTATTAAGGTGATGATAAAGATAACATCCACCTTTATGTGTGGCAAGAAAATGAAAGCAACAAGCATGACAAGGACAGTAATACGACTGCTTCTGTGATAAATGATCATTCTTGGGTCCATCTTCAAGGCTTGATTTAACCCTAACACCTGCGCCGACCATCATCGGCCACCGCCGATCTCCCCCCTGAGCCGGCCGTCAGCAGCCACAAACACCGCCACTCAAAACTCCCGCCAAACCGAATACGAAGATGACTCGGAAAAACCGAAGTGTCTTCGGAAAGTCACGTGATCCAAGCTACAAATGACATGAAATGGTCCATGGACCATGTGCTCACTGGGTTGGACATAATAGTCTAATGACAGAGGGAGGTACATATCAGTTATGAGCAATCTGGGTCAAGTCATTCCCAGAAAAGACTTTGATGATTTTGGGGTTATGCCACCTGGCGGCCATATTAGATGTCCGATCGGGCTGCAACTTCACATGTACATAAAGGTCATCTGCAGGGGACCACATAGCACATTGGAGCGCTTTAGGTCAAGTCGTTCCTGAGTTACAGCACTTTGATGATTTTCGAGTTACGCCACCTGGCGGCCATATTGGATGTCCGATCGGGCCGAAACTTCACATGGACATAAAGGTCATCTGCAGGGGGCCACATAGCACATTGGAGCGCTTTGGGTTAAGGCATTCCTGAGTTACAGCACTTTGATGATTTTTGGGTTACGCCACCTGGTGGCCATGTTTGAAGTCAAATCAGGCCGAAATTTGACATGCATGTAAAGGTCATCTAGATGGAGGTAAATATCAAATTTGAGCACTCTGCGTCAAGCCGTTCCTGAGTAATAGCACTTACTTGATTTTCAGGTTACGCCACCTGGCGGCCATATTGGATGTCGAATCGGGCCGAAACTTGGTATTTTTTAAGGTACCCCTCCAATGCATGTTTATGCAAGATATGAAGTTGCTCGGTGAAATAATGACAAACTGTGGCAGGTTCGTCACTTTTGTCGAACTTTGACCTCTGTGACCTTGAAAAGTAGGTCAAATCAAAAACCCGTTATATATGTTATGTATCCTTATTAGCTACACCTATGATAAAAATTTGAAGATGATCTAGTCATTAGTTCAGGAGTTATTGCACTTTTTGTGTTTTTGGTTTCCGCCACCTGGTGGCCAAACTGAGAGTCGAATCGGACCGAAACTTGGTGTCGTGGGTCATCTGACCTAGGGGTATATATGTACCAAGTTTCAGATCAATAGCTCCAGCGGTTACGAAACGTGCCCTGCTAACGGACAACGACGGACGACGACGACGACGGACGACGGACGCTGCACCATCGTAATAGCTCACCCCAGTGAGCTAAAAATGGTGATGTTTACATGGCATGTTCCTGTGCAAATTTTATGACAATGTATGAGAAAAAAGCGATTTTTCGTGAAGGTTTTCGTCGGAATCCGTAACACCCGAGGTCGACGATGGATGACCATAGCGATTCTGGAAGTGATTCTGACTTCGATGGTTTTGATTTTTATGACGTTACTCAAGAGTGAAAGACGAGTACAAACTTTTCATGATGACGGCAGTGATTTTGACTTTGATGATAATGGGGATAGTACTTCGACTTCGTCGGACGATTCGTATGATAGTGAGACGACTGGAGGAGGTAGGCCTAATGTTCAGTGGAGAATGAATGGATTCGATGATGTTGTTGTGAAGGATTTTTGTGGTGCTCCTCAAGCATGTCAAGGGCCAGGCCTACATGTGCCTTTTTGTGGTGCTCCTCAAGCATGTCAAGGGCCAGGCCTACTTGGGCCTTTGACACTGGTGATGGTAAAGCCTATCGATTACAGGCAAACCTCTCTATTAAAGCGAATGGTTCGCGGGGTTTGTTGTGGCGCCATGACAGTTGGTCATCGATATCAAGCAGCATTTTGAGAAAAAGGCAAAAGAAGGATTTCAGTTTAAGAGCCAATTTTTATAAGATTCAGGCGGTGGGTGCTATATGACCCCCTCAGATGTGCTTGAATTTTTTTTTGCTGGAAGGCCTATAGTATCCCTCAAAAAGTGGACCCTTCCAGAGGCCCTGGAATGAAAACCGTTGGGTTCCAGGACCTGAAAATTTGGATTTTTTCCTATCTACTATAGGCCTTCCAGCAAAAAAAAATTCAAGCACATCTGAGGGGGTCATATAGCACCCCCTAATAGAAAACTGCCTGAATCTTATAAAAATTGGCTCTTAATGGGAAAAATGCATTAGACAGCCAAACTTCGGAGGCGCATTCTGCAAAATCTGTCACTTCAAAATCAATGGGAATAGTACAAAATGTACATCTTGACCTACTGAATTTGAAAACGCCATTAACCCATTTTAAAAATTTTTTACTGGAACCTCGTCCCCAGTGTTTACATTCGCATATTTGCACAGGTGTTGCATGGCTGGGGCACGCCTTTGCCTGGAGGCTAGATTCACTCTCTATGGAAGGTACCGGTACCACCAAAAATGTAAACAAACCCCGCGAGCCATTCGCTTTAAGGACACCTTAATACTGAGGTGTCCGGATTACAGAGGTTGAAATGAATAGAAATGACCAGTTTGGGACTGAACATTGGTGTCCTGATTAGAGAGGTTTCCTCCTGGCAGAGGTGTCCGTTAAGGGAGGTTCCACTGTACTTGCATTTGATTTTTTTTGCCATCTGACTTTTTCAATTTGTGGAGCGAACAGACAAATCTTTACGCGAAACAACAGCAGGATAAGATTGGTGTGGTGGACAAATATATGAAGGACACTTCTCCTGACGAAATGAAGGCATTTGGGGCGTAAATATCATCATGGCAATATCCCCACAATCCCCACAGCCAACTTTTGCAAGCTGTTGGTCGGAGGACAGTTTCATTGGCAACTAGGGAATCAAGGAATGCCAAAAAACCAATCTGAAAAATTATGCAGTACATGCATATTGCTGATATTAATTCTGCACAGCCACCAAGGGACTCGCCAAATTAAGACCCAATATAATATTCAAAGCCAGGCCTATCATGAGCTTGTAAAGTTGACGTCAAGACGCAGCATGAATCCTGGAAATTTTTTGAGCATCGACGAGTGCTGCTAACTACCAGTATAGTAACACAGAGTAGGCCTACTAACATCCATGCTAACTTCACCAACCAATTTTTCAAATTCTACCTGGGCACTTATCAATCCTACCATAAAGGAATCAACCATAAAGGTTTAACTGCGAACGATGAGCTTACTGAGGGAGACACTTCCTTTGTTGCCACCAGATGTCTCTCACTGCCTGAATTTTGGCTTTACGTAATAGGCACGAGCTTCAACTTTTTTTGTAGTGAAGAGGTACATGAACCTGCCAACATGATGCTTTGAATTCCATTTCTGACGATAACTGAGCTATTTTCAGCACAATTAGTGTTCCATGTACAAATGTACGTCAGCCTATTCAAATGTACACCGATGACCCTGAACACACATCGTTCCTGGGGTTCTCATTAATTCAGACCTTTTGTATCATAAGATCAACTAGTCGGAATTCAACAAAATTTGCAGTGAATGTGCAGAAGGGTCTTGCCTATCACATGGAAACGTCAGAAAGCAAATCTGTTGGGTTTTAAAGGCATATTGTCCACATTTATAAAATGCTAAATTTGTCAGTTGAACCTTTATGGTTGATTCCTTTATGATCCTACCCACTCCTCACATTCACAGTCTTGACTAAAACAGGAACAACAAATAAATTCACACACATACATTACTGCTCACAATTAGGCCGCATAAAAATTACTTGTTTAGCATCCACCTCTTCCAACTTTCCCAGGTAGGAGGGGCTTTTTTACATGGTGGCATAAGTGGAGAATGGAACCAAACCACGGATTTAAGGTCCAAAACCAGGAATTTATCATGTTTCGGAAAGGTCTTCAGTGGGTTCAACGAATGCATCTGCACGTTTTTGGGGGGAATGCTTTTTTAACCCTTTCCATGACTTTAAGGTTTTATTTTGACAAATTTTGAAAAATAAAAAAAATTCCAGGTCGGACGTATTTCTCGGGTCAGACGGGGAGTCTAAACAAGTAATTTTTTATGTGGCCTTAGAATAACTATTTCGAACTGATAACAAGAGTTCAACAGATTACTGTAAAAAACGCAAAAGTTCATATCAAAGTGAACAATTTCAGAATTCCATCCAACTTACATTACAAGAAATCCACCCTTTGCAAGTTGATTTAAAAATCTGAGTTGTGTACAAGTCAGAAAAAAATCTGTTTCTGGCTTGAGGAAGGGCAAAACGGCCGAGGTAAACACGGATCCAAAGCACCAGCCTGAATAAAAAATGTGGACTGAAGAGGAGTGAGGGTGCTCCGACTTGCACGGTAGATTTTTATTCAAAGTGTACTGGAAGCGCAGGGGCCATATTCATGAAGCCTTCACAACTTTGCGGGCACGCAAATCTATTGTAAGGCAGTCAGTGAACAATAGGGCATGTGCAGCCAAACAATAGACTTGCGTACTGGTAAAGTTGCGAAGGCTTCGTGAATATGGCCCCAGACCAGTTCATCCGAGATAAAGAAATCCAACTTGTAGAGTCAGTCCGACACAACTTAGAGGTGGATCAATGGAATGCAGAAGTGAGGAAATGGAACATTCAATTTTGACCACAAAATTTACCCTTTTATAATGTATAATGAATAGCCGTGGTTACACTACCGGTACATAAAAATACCCGTGTTTTTCCAGACCCGTGTGTACGAAAATCCCGGTGAGAGGTCACACTTACTAGACTGTAGTGTAGTTAATTAGCCCGGCGACAGTTGTGCTGCAAAACATTGACTCTTCGGTCATTTCTGAATTGGCACACATTGTGGGAGGCGCGAAATCGCCGTCACTTAATGGCTGCGCCATCTGTCGCCGTGCGAAGAACTAACGAACACACGGGATTTCGAAAAACACGGCAAGATTGCCTGTCTCAAAAACCTGTGTTTTTCAGACACGGGTTTCTTGAAGCCCGGCAATTCATAGGTGTGACCGCAAAAAACTCGGGGATTTTATGTAGTGTCACCACGGCTAATAATAAGTCAATGTTTATTATTACCCCAGTCATCTGATTCACTACGACATAACATGCAGTAACCGCAATTATGTCACTCCAACTACAAACAGCACTGGTCTACATGTACCTCTAGGTTGTGTCAGACTACACTGTCCAATTTATGTGATTAATTTTTATTGGAATGACATTACCAAAAACGGAACTTCTCGAAGTCATCCAAGAGGCAAATGGGTGATTTTTTTCTGACTTGCGTGTCAGTCTCCGACTTGAGCATTTTCTACAGTATTAGGCCACACTTTTTTATTTTTAGGATTACTGACACGCCCAACTTTCCTTTTGGTGAAAAGGAAAAAAAATCATTTTTGGCCATTTTATATTTTATTTTCTGGCCAAACCTGAGAATAATAATTGCAGTCCTTAAGTCGGGATTAATAAAAACATGAAAGTTTACTTTTTCAAGCAAATCAAATGACCGAAACTTTGTCGTTTTCCCCACTGGCCAAGGCCAATGCGCCATTATTGCGTGGCCTCGTGTCTCCAAGCAGACATTACTGCACCTGTGCAATTTTATTTTTACTTCCATCCTCTAACATTACTTGCTTTGAAAAAAGTTCGTAATCCTAAAAATAAAAAAAGTGTGGCCTTCCTCCTACCTGACAGGGCATCATAATGGTTGTAATGATGGAGAATACTTTTCCTTTCCTACCCCATCACCAGGAACATTGAAGATAACAGCAACTAAGTATCCACTGATAAAATTTCTGACTAATCCTGAAGTCCATCCTAACGTCCTTGGTCGTGAAGGCACACAAGATAACTTTTTGTTCTTCCTTTGCTTCCGTAATATATGTGCGTTTTATCACGTCGGGAAAAAATTCTCGAAGCTTTTTATCGAATTGCACGTGGCTGACGTTCTGGCATTGTCTGGTGAGGCTTATTCAGTTCTTTGTATCTACAGTAAACCCAGTGACATGCCTCGTATTTCCAAAAGGAGGATCTGTTCACACATATTTCCTTGGGATAAATTGTGTACCAGCATGAACGGCCATTAATTCATCGACTCTTGTTATACTCCAATGGTTTGATACTCTCCACCCTTTGAGCCGTGGCTGTTGTGTTTTATCAGTTGTTAAACCGATTACAACTGAACGTCTTTCTCGATAAGATTCATGAGAATCAATGCACCAAGTTCCACAACACGCATAAAAGGAACCGAACTTTCCTCATACTACCTGGGTTTAGGACAATTGTATAGGCTCCAACGTTTTGACGTGTTTGATGTCCTTCACCTTGGATAGAGCCACGTGTATAAATTTCTCATCAATTGCAACTCACATACAATTGAAGGTCCAGAGCGCCTAATGAATGTCAATGCTTACTCAGCATGCATAAAAGGAACCTAACATTCCTCAACCGGACTGGGTTTAGGACTATAGACTCCAACAATATGAAGTCCTCCACCTTGGTAGAGCCACTCATGAGTGTCAATGCAGCTAGTTCCTCAGCATGCATAAAAACAAACCCAAATTTCTTCATCCGGGCTGGGTTTCGATCACCAAATGTGACTACAGGAGATGGTGAACCAGCGTGACTTCATGATTCTGAAGAACAGCCATAAATTTGTCAATTCTTGTTATGGCACTTAAACGGATATCCTTGGGTAGAGCCATGTGTTATGGCACTTAAACGGATATCCTTGGATAGAGCCATGTGTTATGGCACTTCTACGGATATCCTTGGATAGAGCCATGTGTTAGTGTCCCATTTACATGTATTTCTGTGTTTCTTGATGAGCCTCGTGCCATTAGGAAGTTCCTCAACAGGCCTCATTTAGGACTAAAGAACGTAGAACATGTAGGAGATGGTGAACCAGCATGACACAGGGTTCGTACGGGTGCTTGAAATCCTTGAATATCAATGAATTTTAGGAAGAATTTCTCCAGGACCTGGAATATCCTTGAATTCTGACAAATCTTTAAAATGTCAATGAAAGTCCTTATATATCTTCATCATTGCTGTCAAGTAGAATTCAATTGCTTGATTCTGGAGAACAGCCACAAATTCGTCAATTCTTGTTATGGCTCTAACAGACTGACGGACATCCCTGAGTATATGGCCATGTGTTATTGTCTCATATTGTAAAGCCTTCATGCAACTGAAACTGTTTATTGTGTGATTCTAGGCAGAAACGTCCTCAACAGGCATAAAATTGCTCATTTAGGACTACAGAACAAGCAGACAGCTTGGATGACTCTTGCCAGATGTAAAGTATGCTGGGAAATGGCAGCGACATCAACTCAATGGGATTGGGTCACTGCAAAATTTCTTCCCAATACCCGAATAGGCTATCGGTGACACGACACAACCTTCCCAATGTCTCTGTAGAGTGATGCACCATCAATGCTGAGTCAAATGAACAGCACATTCCAAGAGCGCATAAAACGAACCGGGATTTACTCCCGGGATTTACTTCATCCTGCCAGCGAAAGATGGTGAGTCACATGACATGATTCAGGATAACGGCCATACAATCGTCGAGGATTCCTTGAATGACTCTGCCAGATGCACCCATTTATCCAGGATATTGGCGACATCAACATCATTGGTTGAAGTTTGAGCTTCATCAACTTTCTTTCAAACAGCCGTAAGTAGGCGACACGATGCATCCGGCCCGAAATTCTTCTGCAGAGTGATGCCCCATTGTCTTTGCTCTGAAGAAGAAAATGAACATTGAATAAATAAGACAATCTATCCATGTCTCGTAGGGAACAGCCCCATCCCAGTGTTTCCGCCAGAGGGTACGCAGGGTATGCTGTGATTACCCTCATTAGTCAAGGGAACAGAAAAGGGCCATTTTCTTTAATTTCATGGGGTTTTTTGCTGATTTTCAAGAACTGCATACCCTCAAAAATATTTCCTGCCAGAAACCCTGCATCCATTGCCTAATTTTCAGGGTACATGTACACATGGCGGTCTAACTCAAAGAAAACCCATCAGAAGTCGCTGAATGATCAACAAGGGCTGATATTCATAAAAGCTAGCAATATGCTTTTACTTCAAGTTTTGTAGTGCATTTACGTTGTACCTCGCTGTGCAAATCTTAAGTATAAGCATTTGCTAACTTTTATGAATACCAGCCATTGGCTGTCAGATTGCCTGTGCATTATCTGCTACTCTTTACCTGTTACCAAGTTAGTGATCATGAGTTTTGTGCAACCGGCCCCTGAACCCAAAATCTTCAGTCATTCTTATACATGTAGAGCAGAAGGGACTACTAGCGGCGAACGGGGAGCACCAAGTGCCGAGTGGCACATGCGGACGGACGGGCAGTATTTTCTAGTCCCCCTCCAAGGGCTCCGGGGGACAAAAAACCTTTGCCCAAACATAGTAATCTGCACTACTTTCAAGATGGAAACCTACTAGTACCGGTAGGTACCGGCAACGCGCAGATTAAACCCCGGAAAACGACTCCAATGACGCTGTAATTTGTGTAACAGAGTCAACTTCCCCACTTCACTGCAACAAAAGTATTCACCCAATTGAAATACAACTTACATGACTTACACCAATAAACAGATTTTGAAAAGATCTTTACATTGGTATAGGTTTTATGTATTTAACTGTTGCGAACGCGGATTTTGATCGAGTTGAAAATCATCGAAATCGCGAAATCACCAATGCATGACGTGTCCACGCACCGCACACCACGTGCTGGTGCCATTCTGATGGACCTCTCGAAGGCCTTCGACTGTCTTCCTCATATTAACTTGATGCTGGAGAAGCGAAAGTCATACGGTATGTCGGATGAGGCAGTTAGTTTGATATCAAACTATCTTTCTAACAGAATAAACAATGTGTAAAGACTGATGTACAGAGCTCCAGCTTGCCTCTGACCAAGGGCGTTCCGGAGGGGTCAAATCTTGGCCCTTTGCTGTTTAAAGGACCACAGTATTGCTTCCCAATCTTGCGTTACACGTACCCGCGTTAAGGGAGACCTCTATTGTCGACTTGGTAAACTACGCATGCTACTACGTGCATTGTAGTGTAATCATACATTCTCCAACACTGGGGCGAAAGGCTTAACTTCAGTATTGGAGAACGGGTACGGTGGCGCCGGCTGTCGACAGAAAGTGGCAATACCGTGGTGCTTTAACACTTTTATAAACGATCTTTTATTCTGTAGCAAATTCTAGTCTATATAACTACGCCGATGACAATACCATATATCTTTTTGTCATCCCAATTTTGGGGTGATGAAAAGTGCCCTCGATGCTGACGGCAGGGCCCTTGTGGACTGGTTCTCTGAAAATCAGATGAAAGCTAACCCGGGTAGGTGTAAACTGCTGATTTCGTGCTGATTTCCTGCTGAACTTGCTGATTTATTCTGCTGAACTTTTTCAAATGGTGCGCATTCCTTNACTTTTTGCCATTAAATTGTCGGAAGGTGATCTACAGATCTTTCATGGTCAACATTTAACTTCTGCCCAATAGTATGGCACTTTTGTAGTCAGAGGAATAGGGTCAAACTAGAGAAATTGAATTTCCGTGCACTACGTTTTGTGTATCAGGACCATACCAGTAGTTACGAGGAGCTATTGGAAAGGGATAAATCTGTCTCTCTAGTATTAAGAAGACAGAGATTACTAGCCGAGAAGGTCTATAAGATATTAAATCACCAGAGACCAGAGTACATGGTGTCATTGGTTGAGGGCAGAAAGTCCAGTTATGATTTTATCACCCAAAGAAATACGGTAAATATTCCACGTTTCAAGACAACCACTTATGGTAATGAAATGGTCCATGGACCATGTGCTCACCGGGTTGGACATAATAGTCTAATGACAGAGGGAGGTACATATCAGTTATGAGCAATCTGAGTCAAGTCATTCCCGTGTAGGACTTGGATGATTTTTGGGTTTATGCTACCTGGCGACCATATTGGATGTCCGATTGGGCCGGAACTTCACATGCACATGAAGGTCATCTGCAGAGGCCACATAGCACATAGGCCTAGGAGCGCTTTAGGTCCAAGTCGTTCCGGAGTTACAGCACTTTGATGATTTTCAGGTTACGCCACCTGGCGGCCATACTGGATGTCCAATCGGGCCGCATAAAGGTCATCTGCACTGGGCCACATAGCACATTGGAGCGCTTTGGGTTAAGGCGTTCCTGAGTTAGCACTTTGATGATTTTTGGGTTACGCCACCTGGTGACCACGCTTGAAGTCAAATCAGGCTGAAATTTGACGTGCATGTAAAGGTCATCTAGAGGGAGGTAAATATCAAATTTGAGCACACTGTGTCAAGCCGTTCCCGAGTAATAGCACTTATTTGATTTTCAGGTTACACCACCTGGTGGCCATACTGGATGTCCAATCGGGCCGAAACTTGGTATTTTTAAAGGTACCCCTCCAATGCATGTCTACGCAAGATATGAAGTCGCTCGGTTAAATAATGACAAACTGTGGCAGGTTCGTCACTTTTGTCGAACTTTGACCTCTGTGACCTTGAAAAGTAGGTCAAATCAAAAACCCGTTATATATGTTATGTATCCTTATTAGCTACACCTATGATAAAAATTTGGAGATGATCTAGTCATTAGTTCAGGAGTTATTGCACTTTTTGTGTTTTTGGTTTCCGCCACCTGGTGGCCAAACTGAGAGTCGAATCGGACCGAAACTTGGTGTCGTGGGTCATCTGACCTAGGGGTATATATGTACCAAGTTTCAGATCAATAGCT
>NMRB01001607.1:39133-121217 GCA_002633025.1 Notospermus geniculatus | reverse complement strand
GAGCGGTGGATTACAAATTAGACGGTCGACGGTTCGAATCCCGTCTAAATGACTACAATTTTTTTTTCTTTGAGTAGTGTAAGAGGTATCCGGAGATGTTGACAGCTCTGTTGCCTGAAGGCAAATAAGGTGGCGCCCTCCTGGCGTCGTGGGGTGTATCATGTTCTGAGCCTTCGTTTGAGGTGTTTGCAGGGCGTTTGCAATTCTCTTGCTCGTCGCATGGGGGCTTTTTGTTCGTTCACGTCAGCTTTAACTAAGCTATAAAGGACATATATTTTGGAAGCCAAGCTCCTGTGTAAGCTGTTTAGACAGGATTTTGGCTTCCAAATGTCCATTTTGCGTGTGCGCATGGTTGTCACCTTGACTAAAATTGGGTGCCCAAATTAGGCTGGAAAAATACAGGGTGTAATGATCACCATGTAATTGAGAGGCCTGACAGCCCCAGCGGTTACAAAACATGTCCCGCTAACGACAGCCGCCACCGACGACAACGATGGATGACGACGGATGCTACACCACCGTAACATCTCACCAGGTGAGCTATTAAAACATCCATTTTAGTCATTGCTGAACCACAGCACACAGCCAGAAATAAGACTGACCAAGCCTAGAATTGAGCCTACCTTGGTTTACAGAAAAATCTATATTCAATGAGCAGTACCAGTCCAAAGAAAAAGATCCCCTCAAAGAACATGGCAAGAAGGTTCCTTCCACACAAGTCCCAGGTGAAGGGATCCTCAAAAATATCCTCACCTGAAATAAAACAAAATGTTCACTCAAAATGCAAACCACTGACACCAGTTTAAAGTGAACCCGATTAAAGCGCCTCTGTATGCATTAGGTTTTCTATTTGGTGGCCGACGTAACCTTTGACCTTTCTGCAACCTCGTTCATAGGTTTACAGATGCGATTGATGTACACTGTATACCATACCACTAATTCATGGTGGCGAGGTTGATCGTGATCTTGTGTCAATGCACGCTCGACAAGACTGTTCAAATCTATCTACAATGTATTTGAATTATCTAAGTTACCAATTAGGCATTGAGACTGTTGCTACACATAAAAGAATGAGTTGAAGCATGTTACCTTGCCTGATGAAGGGTTAGTCACGCTATAAAAGCGCACTGAATTTCTCAACTGATGAAAAGTATGGCGGCCATTTTTGTCAACTAAGGTTTCGACATAGTATCAGTCCAGCCTCAGTGTTACCACTGGCTATATATTTAGGTTGGACAGACACCAGCCTTATCAAGGTGGCGAGGGATACAGAGTCACCTCATGCATATCGTGGCATATAATAAGAAAAGTCGTCTCCAAATTTTGCAAATTTTCGACCCCAACCGGGGTCATCCTCAGGCACTTTCTAGTGGAGATTCCAGAAAAGTCTTTTCTGGAATGTCTTTTCTGGAAAACCTTTTCTGGAGTCTTTTCTGGAATCTCTTCTAGAAAGTGCCTGAGGAAGACCCCGCTTGGGGTCGAAAATTTGCAAAACTTGGACGACTTTTCTTATTATATCATTTTGTGTGTTGTTCTTTGTGCTTTATTTTGGATCTATGCATAGTGTGGCACTTTAATACAAAGTGGAACTTACCAAATCGAGCAAAAGTGTCAGCAAACAGCTGGTTCTGGGCCAGATCGATGAGCCCTCTGCCAAGGCAATACTGGGGTAGAAGGAGGAACACCTGTTTTAACACCTTATTGATCATGGCTAGCTCCTGTAAATGCAGAAATATGAAGTTAGGCCGACGTCAATGGTGCCAGAGTGCTCACCTGTTGTCAAAGGGTCCATTCATTGTGTAAAATTTTGAATTTTTGAAATATCATTAAGGTCGATCTATAGTCATTGGGTTTTCCCCCAGACAAGCGCATTCCAAGCGACCCACTGGTGTGAAACTGAATGAATCATAATGAATAATAATTGCCTCTACTCTGTTCGCCAATTTTAGGTCGCGTTAGCGCTGAAATAGATTTTATTGTTGTCAGTCAATTATAGGCCTTGGCATTCAATGGTCCGCTGATTTGCCCACATAATATTTGGAAACGCACTGTAGTGAACGTGTGTTGCAAATAGTAAACAAACCCACGTGAAGAATAAAGTTTCAAACTTTCGAGCAGTTTTTCTCCCACTTTTATAAACATTTTTCAAACTTTGAAAATGGAAATGTGTTGTTCACCAAATGGAACTTGTCCGTATAACAGCCGATTCTGGGTTTTTGAAGTAGATGTCCACGAAATTCACAAAACAAAGAAAATTATGTGGAGTAAAAGCTAAACTTTGTTAATTATAAGCATAATTAACATATTTTTTAAAAATCTGCGGTTATACCGACATGCGCTAGGTATGGCTGCGTCTTTTTCAACAGAGTTTGCTTCGATGCGACATAGCATGTTGACGTAAAATTGCTCAAGGAAATTTTTTCGGCCTTTCCAACAAAGTCATTTTTCTGGGCAATCCGGAAATAGGATCCAGTTTTTTAGCGTGAAAGTTCATTTCGATGCTTCATACGTAACGTACCGTACCAGAAATATTTTTGTAATCATTGTTATCAATGAATTATCATGAATTTAAGTTGGGCAATTCGGCGCCACGCAATGGGTATAGATCGACCTTAATACATTCAAATTCATTGATATCTGCAACATGTCATATTGTTTTAACATCAGCAAGCTCATCATTTTAAGTATTTTAATTACATCCCAAGGGGACCATTGCACAGCACATGTGATGTCAAATGTGACCCGGCAAGACAAAATGAGTCGGAATGCGCACAGAAGACGACCCAACATGTCCAAGGTGACACCAACGGTTCACTAATTTCAGGATTGTCTGCCCATTGTGAAATTTGACTTTGTCGATTTCTGTAGTTGTTTTCTGGTGTCACCTTCGGTCTTTTTCTATGCGACTTCCAACTCATTTTGTTGTGCCGGGTCACATAATATGTGCTCAATGCATATTCTTAAAGCCCCACTGTATTGAATTTGAAAAACGCAAATCATCGCCGCGATTCTTGACGTCAGTGCACGACGTCACGACGTCAGCCGTAGTGTAAAATGTACTGCGCTCCATCTGAATACATTAGAGCTCTCCCTGTCGTTTTTTCTAATGTGTGCTGAAAACTAGGCCTTGATTCCCTGAAGTACGTGTCAGACAAGCATTTTGGGGACCTTCATAAGGCTATGAGACCTCTTTGTGCTCTCTCCTAACATTTTGAAAATATCATAAAATTCAATACTGTGGGGCTTTAAAGTTACAACCAATAGGCCTAGGCAGTCACAGTATTAGCTCATTCACTACAAAGGTCGTCAGCCTATTGACACTAGTGACATCACAACTCATGGCAATAGTCTCCATGGATTGATAAAAATTCAAAAGTTTACAATGAGTGGAGTCTCCTTTTAAGGAATGAATGTTTGAGGACAATTGTCCCTCAAGAATCTACATGTAGGTCATGGAGTAGCAAAAAGTGCCATGTTTTTAGCAATTTTCGGGATACGTCACTGAGTATCCATCTCGCCGATATAGGCCAGACCCAAAAATATGTCTGTTTGCTGTAACCCGACCGACCCTACATAAATGGTACTGACCCAAAACTTTTTATAGGGGTAATAGCCAATATGTTTTTTTTTATGCCCCAAAGGACCCGATTTGCCGACCAGCAATGACGAAGTATGCCGACCTAAAACATTTTACACTTCAAAACTGAATGCCAGTGTGTCATAAACCCCGAAAGACATTGTTTTTTAAACACTAGTATATTTTTATTTTATTTTGTGGAAATTGCTAATTTTTTTCCACCTCCAACTAAAAAAAATAAAAATATATGCCTACCTACCTAGAGTCTTGTACTGTTAAGTGCCAGCCTGAAGAAGACCCCGGTTGGGGTCGAAAATTTGCAAAATCTGGAAGTTGACTTCCTGTATATTATCACGTTGTGTGTCAATTTTAGTGCTATTTCTTTCTTTGGATGCCTACCTACCTACCCAAGCTATTAGGGCAGGGTCGGGTTACAGCAAACAGACATATTTTTGGGTCTGGCCTTACTCTGCCTCTCTGAATGCTCGAAGCGAGAAACAAAATGGTGGATGCCATTTTGGAAACACTGAGCGGGTTCTCGGCTGCGTAACCAAAACCTGCTACATTAAGAATGAGGCTAATGCATTATCCATTTGAAACATACGCACAAGATACCAAGGTATTTTAGAATTACCAACCAGGAGCCATGTTCCCGAAGCCATCGTTAGGTTAACGATGTCGTTAAAACTGGGAAAATGCATAGCGTAACGACATCGTTAACCTAACGACGGCTTCGGAACATGGGTCCAGGACTGCTGTAAATGTGCTTGAAAGAAAAGAGATCAGGGGCCGGTTACACAAAAGTTAAAAATAGTGCCAATGGCACTGTGCCCGCTTGGCTTGAAGCAGTATTATGTTATGTATCCTATTTACCCTTGATAGAAATTTCACAAAGATCCATCACTTTGTTAGGGAGAAATAGCAGTTTATGTTTTTTTTGTTTTGGCCCCCTAGTGGCAAATTCAAGGATCAGTTTTCACCGAAAATTCGTTTGTGAGTAATCTAGAGGTAGATATGTACGAAGTTTCAAAGCAACCATTACAAAAAGGGCCAACTTCGTAATTTCAGAAGAACTTTGACCCCTGTGACCTTGAAAAGTAGGTCAAATTCAAAAACTCAAGTGTTATCTATGTATCCTCATTAGATATACCCATGATAAAAATTTGACAAAGATTCGTCTCTTGGTAAGGGAGAAATAACACTTTTAGTGATTTTGGTTTTGGCCCCCTAGTGGCAAAGTTGAGAATCAGATTTCAACGAAATTTTGTCTGTATGTTGCTATAACCTAGAGGTAAATGTGTAGAAAGTTTCAACACGGTAGTTCGAACCATTATCAAAATAGAGCCCTTTGAAATTTTTCACAAAACGCCCCCTGGAGGCCAAAAGAGTAATCCAACCACGCTCAAAATCGAACTCGACCTAGATCTTAGGCCCATATACACACCCACCAAAGATGAAAAAGATTCCTCAAAAAATAAAGGCGCTAGAGCGCTAACAAACCAAAAGTTTACGGACGTACGTATGTATGTACGTACGTACGGATTGACGCACGACAGACCACCACTCAATGACCCAACCACAGCTTAAGCCCTGCTGGGCCCTGCGGCCAAGCGGGCTAAAAATCACTGTTAGTTTATCTTGCCGTTAACTTATCCCAAAATGTTAGCTTTGTAAGTTAAAATGAAATGGTCCATGGACTATGTGCTCACTGGGTTGGACATAATAGTCTAATGACAGAGGGAGGTACATATCAGTTATGAGCAATCTGGGTCAAGTCGTTCCCAGAAAAGACTTTGATGATTTTTGGGTTATGCCACCTGGTGGCCATATTGGATGTCCGATCAGGCCGAAACTTCACATGGACATAAAGGTCATCTGCAGGGGGCCACATAGCACATTGGAGCGCTTTGGGTTAAAGCTGAACTGCATGAACAAAAACACCACAGCGCCGCAGTATGGTGGTCTACAGAAGTGCAAACGCCCTTCGAAACACCTCCAGAACATGATAGACCACCAGCGTATTTGGTGGCGCCACTGTATTCAATCTCAGGCTTTCTACCGAGACACATCAAGAGATAGTGTCCAAGTGACAGAGCCTGGGTAGAGTTAGTACAATCCGTAGGAACTTGAGCATGAGGTTGGCCAGGGTTCTTTAGTGCTTGCGCGCAGTCAAAATATGTGGTACAATAGCAATAACTTCGGCATCAACAAATAATACACCACTCGTCTGAGTTTCAGAAACTCAATTTGGTATAATTGCAAACATGTTGCACATAAATCTTAAGTTTGATCAGTAAAAATACCCGGAAAATGCACTGCTTAACCATTAGGCTGATGACGTCATCACTCATGGAAGAAAACTTCTTGTAATGGTTTCGCGCTGCGTGATGCGTCAAATCTTTTTTTAGGAAGCAGAACGGCGGAAAATAACAAAAGATTTGACGCATCACGCAGCGCAAAACGCACAAGTGGACCCGACCTTTAAGGCCGCCGTCCACATGTGCGTTTTACGCTGCGTGATGCGCTTCGCCCATTGTTTGGAAGCAGAGCGGCAGAAAATAACAAAAGATTTACGTATCACGCAGCGTAAAACGCACAGGTGGACCCAGGCCTTTAAAGGTCTCCGGCCACTTGTGCGTTTTACGCTGCGTGATGCGTTAAAGCTTGATTCATACTTCTACGCCGTAATGTTGCGTAACGTAATTTTCGTCCGTACGTATTTCGATGACGTTACGCTGACGTCGTGGCGTCACGACGTCATTACGTACGTAGATGACGTACCCGCAGACATTACGTTGACGTTGTTTCTGGTTACGCTACGTAGAATACGTAGGGAATCCGCATGGGTTGGGATGATTTTATCTTTTTACGTATACGCAACAAAGCGCAATAGGCTGTCGAGAAAGATGTTGCTGATTTATAGCAATTAAGGGTATTCACACTTGAAGCAGATATCTTAGGCTCTAGTCTCATGACTTCCCGCTTCATCTCAACGTGATTTACAATGATTTAGCATTTCTGAGCTAGGCCTACATGTAGGCAAAAGTGGCCGTCGCCCACAAGATGTACTGGCACGAATAAAATATAAACAAAAGTCAAGCTTTTTCATTTATAACTATAACTTTCCCGGTCATTTACATTCTCAATTCTGATCGGCTGAGAGGTTTCATTCTACATGACTGTGGCACGGGCCCATTTCTCCGCAATGCCGGGCTGGGTCAAAATTGACATAGGGGGCCTACCACATATCAATCGATTTTTATTTCTTGTCGGAATCTAGTAAACCATGTTCCATCACAATATTCCTACTACATCTTGATATTTTCTGTCAGAGTCAGACCGACGAAATGGAAACATCGGCGCCTGTCACCTCTAAGGTACTACATGTACCTGGTCCGATCTCCAGTAACAAATTAATTTCCGTGGAAAAAATGAATTCCGCAGAAATAACATTTAAATGCTTCTTCCGTCTGCGGAATAAATGTTTTTTTCCGGGGAAAAAACTTTAATCCCGCGGCAAAATCCCGTCAGAAAAATATCAAGAGAAACTAAGGAGGTCGAACATTGAAAAAACATTGAATGTCTCTTAAAAGGCCACCATACGCAGCTCTCGATTCTGGAAATTTCTATAAATCTCTTGATATTTTGACACATGCACGGAGTAGCGCCTGTACCTACAGTGCGTGGTTCCATCACTTGCCCAGTAGAAGCGCTGTGTGATTACTTGCACGGCGCAGGATACAACGAAGCGGAAAGCATGAAACATTGTGCGTACTGACGTAGTCGTAGGCCCGACGGGAAAATACGTTTACGTACGTCATCACACGGAATGCGAAAAAGTATGAACGACGCTACGTAATGTACGTACGGGAAATTATGATGACGCCGCAGAGCGCCGTATTGGTTACGGCGTAAAAGTATGAATCTAGCTTAAGTCGTTTGTTATTTTCCGCCGCTCTGCTTCAAAATAATGGGAGAAGCGCATGACGCAGCGTAAAACGCACACGTGCACGGCGGCCTTTAGGGTTTCTATCTCGCGGCGGACGCAAACTCGTCTATTCATACTGGATAAGACTGTTCAAATCTTTCAATCGGAATGATCTACATGTAAGTTACCAAATTTGGCATTGAGACTGTTGCCACACATAAAAGAATGAGTTGACGCAAAATTCAAATCACGCGTGTTACCTTTAAATGGTAAGTTACCTGATGAGGGGCCAGTCACGCTGACAGCGCGTTGAACTTCTCAAATGATGAAAAAAATGCAACCATTTTGTCAGCTGAGGTTTCGATATGGTATCAGTCTAGCCTAGGTGTTACCACTGGTTTTCTATAGTTTAGACAGGACACCAGTCTTATCACGTTCGTTCCAGATTTCGCCACCAGGGGAGGGATACTGAGGTATGTCCGAGGCATACAGTGGCATTTTAAGATGTTGAAACCTTGGAGAACACAGCGTTATGAATTTCTCAGCCACAAAGCTTTGCTTCATCAAGACGTCATCAACTATGTAAGATCGCGATTAATATGCGCCCTCTTCTGCCTGGAGACGAATCCCTGTAAGACGTTCGCTGTGCAGGAAACGGTTGCCTTTCTTGTTTGTCAGTTAAGACGATCTGGACAGAAACGTTTAGAAAATGAATGTGTTTCAAGTTCAAATAACTGCAGCATGTTTCAGGCATGTCAGGTGAAGGTGAGGAAAGCTGTTAACATGTATAATGACTGCGGATATTTTTGAACAATGATACGGGACTTGTGAGTCGGTTCGATCCTGTTCGAGGCCAGTTCGTTAACTTTAAATTTCTAGCCTACTATGAAAAGAGAAGGAGAGTGCAGGGCGCATGGCTTTTTCACGATACAGAAAGCAAGTGAACTGACCTCGAGCCGGATCGAACCGACTCCGTGTAAAAACGCCGATAAACCTTTCCAAGAAAGATGGAAGTCTAACAGTTCTCATCATATGACAGAAGCTTGACCATTCAATGGCCGCTGGCATGCATAGTTGGTCAAGCAGGCTATAGCCGTGGTTACACTACATAAAATCCCCGGTTTTTTTGCGGTCACCCGTATGAATTACCGGGCTTCATGAAACCGGTGTCTGAAAAACACGGGTGTCTGGAACACGGCAAACTCGCCGTGCTTTTTGAAATCCCCGTGTTTACGTTAGTTCTTCGCACGGCTACAGTTGGCGCAGCCATTACGTGACGTCGTTTTCGCGCCACCAACAGTGTGGGACAATACAGACATGACCGAAGAGTCAATGCATGCAGCGCACCTGTCGCCGGGCTACTTAACTACAATGTAGTACATGTAAGTGTGACCTCTCGCGGGGATTTTCGTACACACGGGTTTGACACGGGTCTGGAAAAACACGGGTATTTTCAACAGGTGTAACCTTAGCTATGGGCGCAAAGTTTGTGTTAGGTAATAGTCTGAGAGATGTGTTTGGTACATGGAAGTGTATATCATTCTTGGACAATGAATGGCCAAGGCGACATGTAAAAGTAGTAGCCCACCATCTTTGTTGGAAAGGTCTATTGCAATGAGCTGGTTACGATATAAGGGGTGATGGACAATTGTACCGGAGAAAATCGGGCGTGGATGCTGGCTGTTACCGTTTTCAAGCGTGTCCCTGATATTGTTTGTTAGATATGCGGTGCTAGCGGAAATAAACAGCACGGGACGTAACGGCTGGTTCTTTCCGTAATCGCCGTAATAGCAACCAATGGCAGTGCGCGTTACACGCGAGGCTTTATCTGACGTCATCATGCTTCACCGAAAGCAGGTGTAGTTGCTGGGTCCAAGGTTTAACACACGGCCATGGTCGGTTGTAAGCGGCGATTTGATTGGCTGTCCACTGAAAACGGGTCGATTTCCTCAGCATCAGTGAGATGTGCGTAGAACCTAATGTTTCAGGATTACATTTTCTAGTGTCGGACAGATTAGGGTTAGATCATTCGTGATGTGTGGTGCCCTGGATCTAAAATCAAATAATGAAAAGAACAGCGGTGGACAGCATTTTGCGCGACTTACCACTGCCGTGATATCTTGAATAATTCGGGAGAGTTCTCCATGCGGATGGCATTTCCGTGCTAGTAGTAGCCAGAAGGGCAGATATCAAGAAAATATTGGGGGTTGTACCGCTAGGATTATCTACCATGATACAGACCGCGAAGTCGGTGTCCAGATTTTCATCGCGCGGTGGACACCGATGGTTGTGCGTCGAATTATGAAGGAGGCTTATTATGGTCACTACATTGTCAATGTAGGGACCATCTTGATATCACTGGGTAGGTAGGAAATTTTTATTTCTATCTTCTTCCACGCTCAATTGGCACACGATTCCAAGAAAACCACTCAATCACTGCAAAATCAAGTAGTACCATCATATACTCAATATTTGTATTCAGGTCTGAAAGGTTAGATAGTTTCAAAAAAATTAACTTACGGTGGTTTTTGAAAACTGTTTTATCCTGAAGTGATGAAGTTAAATATCTCCCTCAGTTTTTTTTTTGTTTGCTTCGGGCTGGTACGATGGATCCGTATCCAGCTCGACCACTTTGCCCTTCCTCTGATCTCTGAAGACAGTCTCCTCTCNCCCCTGCCCCACCACTGCCCTCCCCTGCCCTGCCCCTCCCCGCCCATGCCCCTCATCTGTCTACCCTTCCTCTCTATCTGCCTATCCTGCATGTGTCCTTCTCCAGGAAGACATTCCAGGAGGATGGGAACCCGACTGCTGTGCCACAGAGTCATACCCCTCCTTGCCCTTTGTTCACTCAATTTCCATTTTCTGATGTAGGGACCATCAAATTCGCTGTCAAGCAAATTTCACAGTTCTAGTTACCTTGTTCATTCGTCGACGTGCGACCATGTCGACCATGTATGAATCAAGCCTGTCTCTTTCAACAGGCCAATGGCATAACATACATGAAATTCAAACGAACAGAGATTGGACGTCTTATTCCCCCGATGCACGTGACACATTTTCACAACCATGTTTACGTCTCTACGTCATATTTCTACGACACGAGCTCCGGCTACATAATCCTTTTCACTGTAATTGGGAAGTCTTTCTTAACCCGAAAGACTGTCACCTTTGTTTATTCCAGAAGGAATTCGAGTGTTTATCGTGTCCTTCATCGATTGCCGTTCTCCAGCGGCGAGATGTTGGTTTCTTTCGTCGGCAAGAAATATTTAGTTTTTGAAAACGGTAACGACTTGGAAAAGTTTTACTTGACAGAATTATTTCTTTATGATATCACGGATGGAAGAATAAAGAAAATACTTCGTAATAACTGCACACCTAAATGTTTGAATTTCTATCTCGAATCTGCCAAAGGAACTCTTCGGGAAGGAGCCCTTTTTCATGAAGACCCTCTGGTGATGACAGTTTTGGTACGCTGCTGTACCGTAAAAAAGCTGAGCAGGTATACTTTAGCGTTTTGATTGCTTCATTTCAGCTGAGTAAACTCCCGTTCAGTAAGACCAGTGGAAAAAAATCTGAAGATGGGGATTTGGCCCAGTGGTTAAGGCGTGCTGCCCCCGAGTGCTGGCGACCGATGCTTAATGCGAGGTTCGAGTCCGGTAGGAAGCTGTCTTTCACCTTAGAAATCGGTTATTATTTGTGACCCGATCTACCAAAAGTAGGCGTAAGTCGCAAACGAGGAAAGGGTTAATGGCCTTGCAACACAACAGCTGAAATGTACGTTTCTGCGGCTTAACAATAGTAGTGGACACCTACATTTAGATCTGATATGAATATTGTAGAGTTTCAAGAAACAGCCTTTCACCAGTAGACAAAAGAATGGTGGAAATGTTCTGGTGTCGGACGGAACACTTTTTGAAACACACTCAACCTTGTTTTCCAAGGATATTTTGGCAAAAGGAAATGAATGAATCCACCTTGAGCTGTGATATTTGGAATTAAAGAATGAAAAAGACAGGCGTTTTCAGATAATTTGGAGGCTTGTGCCCTGTTGTTCAGGTTGCTAACGGTGACTGAGGGAATCGAGTTGTGCTGTAAAGACCAGACACAACAGAGTGTGAACGGAAGTTGATTTGCCAGCGGTACATGTATTTTAAAGTCAAAGCTACCTTTTACCATATTCCCCTTTAACTATCAATGTGACCTTCAAGTTTGCTGACGTCCTGAATGAGTCCGTAAGGCTGAATTTACATCGAGGCACTCGCGACACGAACACGCAGGCGAACAAAGGTTTCATGGGGATGAATCCTTTGTGAAGCCATTGTTCGCTTGCGTGTTCGCGTCGCGCGTGCCTCGATGTAAAGAGCCTAAAGCCTGCCGCACACTGGAGCTATCTGCTGAGCAAAAAGTTATTCGAGACCGTTTGCTCAGATAGCTCGCGTGTGCGCGTATTTTTCGGTGAGCTATCTGCTGAGCAAACGGTCTCGAATGACTTTTTGCTCAGCAGATACATGTAGCTCCAGTGTGCGGCAGGCTTTAAGGCCCGTTTCCACTATAAGCGGATTCTGCTGCGTCTTGCGGCGAGCGGAGCGGTTTTCACAGGCATTGGGATAATCAATAGGCCATTGTATTGTTAAACCATCGAAGGATTATCCAAAGCCCTGTGAAAACCGCACCGCTCGCCGGAAACCGCCCACATCATCTTTGATAGGTCACATATTTTTTACGTCATGTATAATATCACTTGGAAAGACATCAACACCGGAAATACCATTTCCATGCCATCGAAGTTCATCCGTTTGCAAAAGCCGAGCCGAAAATTACGCAGAAATGGGCAAATTCTTTTGTCCAACGGTGACATTTTGGGTTGCCTGGAGCGATCTCCAAAATTAGTCATTTATCGTAATTTGAAGAATACGTATCAGTTGGATTACCTCAATCTGAAATACTCAACACCAATAAAGTATATCTATGACATGGTCTGGAACGCCAGGCACAGGTCAGTTTTCTTCGAGGTGAGGCTCCCAATCAGGCGCAATAACTCTAAGTACATACATGTAATCAGTCGAGGACTGGTATCGGGAAGAAGGGGTTCAACCGATGTTCATCTCGCCGAGAACAATTTTCAACATGGCGACAAGTCGTGTCCATTCCCATCGAAATTTGACACTTTCAATGACACCATATTGATATTCTGTATAACGGGGTCCTACCCTTGGATGATGAAGTCAGTAAAACTGGTTACATTTGAATCCTTATAAAGTTTATACCCAATGAGGACAAGCACACGGATATTTTCAAAATCTTCATGGTGCGGTTCTACTGGTCCTTCGCCCTTTTAACTATTCCATGATGGCATAAAGACATCAAACCCCTAAAGCAACCACTTCGGCACACACTGGTGCTTGTCTGATGAGTTCCAGTTTTTCTCACCAGGTGGCTCTTATCACCCTAATTTCCATGTTAAAATAATATTTCTAATCAAATTTGGGTTGGTGGCCGTAGCATCCAACAATCCACTAGCCCTGAGCCCAAATTGGTGAAGAATGACCAATTCATAAAGGTGCCAGGGCTGGATACACCTGTTGGTTACATCCCTGTACATATGTACAGTAGTCTATCTAAATGTATAGCAGATACCCGAGACACATTGTGCGCAAGGGGACTGGCTGCTAAATGTTCCATATCACAAGAACTACTGAATGGAATCGTATGGAATTTTCACACATAATGGAGAAGAGCCATAGCTATCATATAAAACAATTGGAGAAGGTTTCATTGAAAATTTCTTTGGGTATCACGTTTTTCTCAGAATGTCGGAAATCAAGTGGTTGCTTTAGGGGTTTGATGTCTTTATGATGATGGGCAAGACCCTTCTGCGCGTTCACTGCAAATTTTGTTGAATTCCGACTAGTTGATCTTATGATACAAAAGGACTGAATTAATGAGAACCCCACGAACGATGTGAGCGCAGGGTCATCTGTGTACATTTGAGTAGGCTGACGTACATCACAGAGCACAAATTGTCCTGAAAATCGTTCTGTTACCCTCAGAAATGGAATTCAAAGCATCAAGTTGACAGGTTCATGTACCTCTTCACCACAAAAAAAGTTGAAGCTCGTGCCTATTACGTAAAGCTAAAATTCAGGCAGTGAGAGACATCTGGTGGCACACATGAAGTGTATCCCTCAGTAAGTTCATCGTTAGCAGTTAAACCTTTATGGTTGATTTATGCTTTAGGCCTACTCAATTCTGGCTTTTACTGTGGCAGCTAATGGAGGCGTTTGAGCACGGGCGTGATATGATCCCTTTTCTTAGTCTGCAGCTGAGTTTTGGACCCGCGTAATCGTTCCCTTTTCCTGTGATCGTGTTTTGCCTCCCTAAGTTCATCAGTGTACGAGGGTGCATGTGGTCTGCATGTGGTCTGAGGCTGATTGTCGTTTTCCGTGGGGGCCAATTTCAATGCCCAGCGGACCCATTCATTGTTGACTGAGAGTCGGACATTCGGTGCTTTTACACAGGACCTTTCGTTCGGCGTCATCATCGCTCACGAACATCACTTTGCTGAATCTTTGCAGCACTTTCTGACACACTCATGACAAAGATTTTTGAAGTCTTTCCTAAATTGAAAACTAGAGAGGAGATAGATATAAAAATTGACTGACGAATTCAGCTGCGCCAGGACACTTGAAGTAGTGTAACTTAGGCTTCTCCAGTCGGGGGTATTATGATTGAAGTTGTAGACCTCCCAATACAAAAAATCTAAAGGGTACGGAATAGCAAGGACGATGAATGTAATGGAAACACCTATCAACATCGCTGTCATACCTACTTCACGATTTTCTCTGTTTTTCTTTAAATCGGTTGTCAGTTTTCGGTTGACTTGAAGCGTTCGTATGATACAGACATTTCCGATAAGAACGGTGAGGGGAGGGAGATAGACGTCGAAGAACTGGTACTTAACCTCCTCAAAAACAGCAAACCAAACGGGCAAGATCTCTGGCATTGTACACATTGCAAAATGCGAGGGGTTCGTTGGATTAGGCGGGTGAAAATCCCTCCATAGGTTGGTGGAATACAGAACGCAGTGGCCGAGGATGTTCCCCATGAGCAGCAGCCGCGCTCGTTTTTTTGTGCACCATACTGCAGCCTTCAGAGGGAAACACACCGCAACCACTCGATCCAGGGTCAGAATCGCGAGACACCAGTGGGAGAGTCCGTAGGCAAAATATCCCAGGAACCAGTATTCCGTGCAAAGCACCTTCCCCCACGGAATCAGTAGGCCAGGGTCCGAAATGAGAATGATCTGCTGAATCATTACTTTAGATGTCAGCATGTCGGCGGCTGCCAGTGCCTTAAAGTGAAAACTAGCAACGGACCGCTTGTTTACACTCATTGTGAGAAGAGCCAGAGTATTACCGACGTACCCAAAACATAAAACGGTAATAGCGACGTGAAAAGAAAGGATATGAGTTATGCGGGGCAAGATGCCCTCGTCGGTGTGCGGAAGTTGGTTCTGGACTGTTTGAGACAGTTGGTACAGATCTGTAGTTCCAGGTTTCATGACCGATTGCTCCATAAAATGCGCCGCCGTTGTTACCAAACTATTTGTTCTACATGTCCATGGGAAATACGAATTCCGATTTGATGTTTATAAAGTAGATTATCTGAAAGGCAATTAAATCTATGGAAGGATCAATGAAGGAGCATTAAGTCTGGTAAGGTAGTTTGGAAAATATTCCAGTTAAACTCTATTCCTTTCAGTAAACCCCATTGACACTGGCGGCCCACACTCTCAAGATTCGCAGGAGTCAGCTGAATATCCACGTGATAGGACAGCAGTGAACCGCCAATAGCGACGAAAAAATTCGCCAGGAGAAGACTCTCAATCACGACATAACTTAGCTTTGCCTCGTCATGTCTAACCACGAATATGATACCTATATTTACCGCAATGGTCATGACAACGAACTGATTTGAACATTAATCATCCCGTTTTATCTGCCGCTGTGGATTGACCGTTTATAGATTCCAATCTAAATATGATGCAACAGACATAATCCAAACAAAAGTGTAGAATTACACAATGCCTGAGTGTACCTTTTTAATTCTCAATATTCTCCAGACTCTTGTAAATTACACACATAGAAACTTGAGCCTATGCTGCTGTGCTCCTTCTAAATACAAATCCAGTGTCCCCCTAAACTAAAGACAGTCCACTGTGGAGACACATATCATCTGAAAGAATGCCTTTTATTCTTCCCAAATGATTGCATGCTCCTCTCAGCAAATGCTTTTTAGAGGAAATTTTGGCACTTTTTGGTGAGGAGTAAAAACTAACGTCCTGTACATCAAATGTACAGTGCACTCAGTGCAATGTATTGTTAGAAGGAGCATTACAAGTTTCTTAGTGTTACAGGCACATGTACATGTACAGTCATGGACATAAGTTTATCTACACTTGATCTTGAATATTTCAAATACTGCTGGGCGAATTTTAACACGGTTTGTTCCCGGCACATAAAAGTATTGTTGGTCATTATTTCTGCATCAAAATTTTGATATTTGGAAATATGGAAATTATGTAACCTAGCTCATTAGAAAAAAAACCTAAAATCAAACTTTTCAGCTCACCTTGTGAGCTAAGGTGGTGCAGTTCCATGCACGACATCACAGCCCCTACATACATGAGCTTTCGTTCGGTGTCATCGCTCACGGACTTTTTTACATTCACTTCGCTGAATATTTGCAGCACTTTCTGACACACTCATGACAAAGATTTTTGAAGTCTTTCCTAAATTGAAAACTAGAGAGGAGGTAGATGTAAAAATTGACTGACGAATTCAGCTGCGCCAGGACACTTGAAGTAGTGTAACTTAGGCTTCTCCAGTCGGGGGTATTATGATTGAAGTTGTACACCTCCCAATACAAAAAATCTAAAGGGTACGGAATAGCAAGGACGATGAATGTAATGGAAACACCTATCAACATCGCTGTCATACCTACTTCACGATTTTCTCTGTTTTTCTTTAAATCGGTTGTCAGTTTTCGGTTGACTTGAAGCGTTCGTATGATACAGACATTTCCGATAAGAACGGTGAGGGGAGGGAGATAGACGTCGAAGAACTGGTACTTAACCTCCTCAAAAACAGCAAACCAAACGGGCAACATCCCTGGCATTGTACACATTGCAAAATGCGAGGGGTTCGTTGAATTAGGCGGGTGAAAATCCCTCCATAGGTTGGTGGAATACAGGACGCAGTGGCCGAGGATGTTGCCCATGAGCAGCAGTCGCGCTCGTTTTTTTGTGCACCATACTGCAGCCTTCATAGGGAAACACACCGCAACCACTCGGTCCATGGTCAAAGTTGCGAGACACCAGTACGAGAGTCCGTAGGCAAAATATCCTAGGAACCAGTATTCCGTGCAAAACACCTTCCCCCACGGAATCAGTAGCCCGGGGTCCGAAATGAGAATGATCTGTTGAATCATTACTGTAGATGTCAGCATGTCGGCGGCTGCCAGTGCCTTGAAGTGAAAACTAGCAACGGACCGCTTGTTTACACTCATTGTGAGAAGAGCCAGAGTATTACCGACGTACCCAAAACATAAAACGGTAATAGCGACGTGAAATGAAAGGATATGAGTTATGCGGGGCAATATGCCCTTGTCGGTGTGCGGAAGTTGGTTCTGGACTGTTTGAGACAGTTGGTACAGGTCTGTAGTTCCAGGTTTCATGACCGATCGTTCCATATGAAAGTGCGCCGCTGTTGTTACAAAACTATTTGTTCTACGTTTCCATGGGAAATACGAATTCCGGTTCGATTTGTAAAGTAGATTGTTTTCTGGAAGGCAATTCAGGTTCGTATTCTAGAAACCTCCTAAACTCTAAGACCCACTTAGCTTTTGTATTCTGCCCTGCAAACAATAGCTAAAGGAAAACCTTAAAGTTAAGGAATGTTCTAGAATAGGTACGGCCCAAAATCTATGTTATTGAATGGAACTTGGAGGAATTTAATTCCTCCAAGAATGGAAGAACCAAGAAGCATTCATGTGGAAGTACGTCTGGTTCCGCTGACGTACTCCAGATGGCGCTTTTTGTGGTGAGATTCGTAGGTCAGGTAAAAGGTCTTGAAGATCAATCTAAAAATACAACACGCTGGAGAACCCCTTTTTATTTCCGGTCGCTGAGTACGCAAAAGTACAGCGTCTTACCGGAAATTACGTCATCGGGCAGCTCCGGTCGGAATTCCGACCGGAACGACAAAAATGCACTATAAAATGTACGTAGTTTATCGAGTGAGTTCGCTAACGACGTAGTTACTGAGTCCCTGGGTTGGAGAGTGGCGCGGTGGCGCCGGCTGTCGAGAAAAAGTGGCAATACCGTGGTGCTTGGGTTCAGTCTATATTCACGATTTGGCGATAGTCCCTGAATCGGTGGTGGATGGGTGGATATCTATACCACCATACTTTTAAGATCCTCAAATGTTCGTTACCATATATCACCATAGGCTCGCATGATTCGCAGTAGAGTCAGGCCCTATATCCACGTGGACAGCAGTGAACGGCCATTAGTGACGATAAATTTCGCCAGACACCACGTAAGTTTGCCTCTTCATGTCTAACCATGAGTACCCTATGATACCTATATTTATGGTCATGACAAAGAACTGATTTGAATAATAATCATCCTGTTTCATCTCTTGTTGTGGATTGACCGTTTATAGATTTGGCTACAATCTAAATACGGTGCAACATGTCCAAACAAAAGTGTAAAATTAATACACAATGCGTGAATGTACCTTTTTAACTTCTCAATATATTCTAATTTAACATCCTTTGTTCATTACACGCTCATGTTCATATAGTCATGCACATAAATTTATCTACAAATGATACCTTGAATATCTAAAATACTGCAGGGACAAATTTAATTTAGCCTACGGTTTGTTCCCCATGAAAGTACTTCTTGTTGGTCATATTTCTGCATCAAAATTTTGGAAATCTGGAAACATGGTAGGGTGAACCAGGGAGTAGTTGGCCACCATACAATGGTCGGCCACCTTTTGACAGATAGAATTGAAATGTTCTACCTAATTTCATCTGATTGGTAAACAGAAGCACGTGAACCAAGGACGCCATCTGATTGGTTCAGAGTGTGCGATAAGTGAGAGCCTAATCACTTCCCATGCCTGTAACGTTCCGAAAAACAAGCCACTAATTCTGATCATTTACAGCATTTATTATTATATAATTATCATGTCTCTCTACCTAGGGCCTACCGCAGGCAAAGAAATTTCAAATTATCAAGTTTGAGCTTGACCTTGACTTCTGATCATCAAGGTCATTGCATAGAGTCTAGAAATGGGCATCCTCAATAACCTAAGTACCCCGTATATGGGTGTGCCGGCAAACCTAGCGCTACCAGAGACAAAGATTTCAAATTACGGGTACCAAGTTTGACCTTGACCTTGACCTCTGATCATCAAGGTCATTGCATAGAGTCTAAATGGGCATCCTCAATAACCTAAAGTTTGGATGATATCATACCTCTACCTCCCGGCTCCACCACGGGCCGCCATCTCGAGATATTTCAAATTATCATGTTTGATTATCAAAATTCCATGATATCTCAATCACCAGGACACGTGAGGCTGAGAATTTTAGCATAGTCCTGTCCTTGGATAAGCAGACAGCAACTCAGACTTGTTTCATGTTGATCAGTTGACAATAAATATGGCAAGTTATCGCAAAGTATCACCCATGTAATGGGCTGGACTGTTCCGCCAAGCTGTCTGCTTGTAGTCCGAACGTCTGACTCGTATTGCTATTTTTAGAATCTGCTGGACGCTAATACCGTCAGTTCTGCAAATGAGCAACAGGAGGCAGTGTTCGGACTAGTCTGCTTGATGACGTCATCAAAATAGTACGGTAGCACTGGTGACGTCACCAAATAGTGCGCTCTGGCGTGTTTCCTCCATTTCGATTTTCTAGATTTAACAAATTGCATGTCAACACCAGCACGTGTTGCATTCACCACGTGTCAGGCATGTCAGGCCTATGTGGACCATTGCCATTCGTTCATCAAACTTTCGAAGGCCTTACGGCGGTCTAACTCTTGCATGTTGGTTGTGATACTCAATAAATAGGCCGGTGGCTAAGTTACGGTTAGTTTCCGGCTGTGCTGATATGATGTCAGTAGGGGCCTATATAGGCCTATAGCCTAGGCCTAGGTATACCCTAGGCCTGTCGTCCCGTCCAGCACAAAGCAGGCAGGCAAGGCAGTGCGGTCACACACAACGTCACACACACACACTCGTCACTGACCATGCTGACTTACCAGCTCTGGTAGGCCTACCGGTAGGCCTATGCTACAAGTGCAGGGCACGCATGCGACTCACAGTGACAGGGTTCCTGCAAGGTCTTAAAAAGTCTTAAAGGAGCTGGACGTCCAAGTTGTAAACAAACTGGTTTGTTTACAAACAGTGGCCAGCAAACTAGTTTTATTCCTTTGTGAAGGTGGCAGCACCAGTGATCGTTAGACTGGTGCCCGGTCCAATGCAACTCACTCAAGATATTCACGTCAGTGCATATCACCGACAATAGGTGGCAGCACCGCAGGCGTCGCGTGGATAGAGAACCAGTGAGTGAGTGTACTTACAACTTGGACGTCCAGCTCCTTTAAATTTGGCACTTCCATTTTTAAGGCCTTAAAAAGTCTTAAATTTAAAAAATTAGCAGGAGATGTCAGAAAACCGCATCTCCGGGCTTCTTAAAATCAAAATTTTTCTGGGGGCCCCCCCAAGTAGCCTACCCACTTTCTTGGCCGTGTCGATCCCTGTCATTCATCCCTTGCGGAAACCCTTCCAGAGATGTTCTGGGGCTTCATTTAGTAGAAAATAGATCTTAAATTTTGCCGATACTTGGTCTTAAAAAGTCTTTAAAAGGTCTTAAATTTGGTGCTCTATAGGCCCCTACAAGCTGGAGGAACCCTGAGTGATGACAGGTGCACAGCTTAAAGTGATCAGTCTCACTTCTTGCATGGGTACATCCTGCTGTGCCTAGTGTAGACTACTATTGGCCTATGATGAAGCCGTACTGTCTCAAAGTCAAAGAACCTACTACCCCCTCCCCCTGCAAAGTACAGGTACAGCCAGGTGTATGAGATGCCTGTGAACAGGGCTTAGTAAGTGTTACATGTAGTGCCTCTGTCTTAGGCCTACAATGTAATCTCCTGTAAAATATGTGAATCTGCTGGGACCAAACCCACCTTGAAATACCCTTTACTTGCTTTTCTTTTAACCAGGAATAAAAGTCTAAGTTAAGAGAGGTCAACTGCGAAAATGCCTGGCAGAGTCCAGTCTCAAAGAGAAACGAAAATGAGACATTCGAAACGGCAACGTCCGGCGTCATTAGATGAAAGCGTCTCCGATGAGGAATTTGAGGTCAACAACACAACTCCAAGGATCTACAAACTCCGGCAGAGGAAAGGTGCTAAGAAACGCCGAAAAGGAAGTCTGACTTGTGTGGAGGAAACTGTTTCCAAGACGGAGGAGATCGCTGAGGAAAAATGCGAGAAATGTGGAGAAAACAATCGCTCAGTGACGTTGAGTGAAAGATACAGATCCGTTGAAAAGGAAATGGAAAAGTTGTTTAACTTCATCCCACGTGCGAGTGTTCCGGAAATTCCAGTTGTGTCAGGCAATTCGAGTAGGTTTTGTAGGAGCAAGAATGTCATGGATTTCTTGAGACTTAGACAACTGAGGGGTTGTCCTGCCAATTTTTCACAGGTATGCTTCACACCAGTTTGGGACTACCGGTATACTTCTTAGTGTGTATGAAGAAAAGTCTGCCAATTTTTTACCGGTACCGGTAAATGTTGTACTTTACCTACATTCATTATTCAATAGTCTGTAAAGTCCGGCGCAGCCTTCTCGCGACCCAATGGAATGCGGAAATACGAAATCTGACAACAGCTTGTGGCTACCTAATTATGCCATCTACCCCCGCGTTACCAACGACGATCGCCTGCACATGACTGGGCACTACAGTCTATTCAGGTTTATTCAAGAGTCGTGTGTTGAATAAGATTTGTGGTCAGCTTGTGGTTTGTGGTAAGCCTACTTCCGCATTCCATTGGGTCGCACGAAGGCTGCCCCTGACTATACTGTACATGTAGGTGTTTTCAATGAATTCATTCCTTGTTTTCTTTCAGAATGTTTCAACTCCAGTCATTGACCTCATCTCAAACCTCCAGCTGTATAGAACCGCCAGTCCATTTGATCGGCGGGTCACGGCAATGACCTGGCATCCTGCTCAACCGAACATCTTAGCTGTCGGCTCAAAAGGTGGCGACATAATCATATGGGACACAGACCAGATCAAGAATGAGACAATGATTCAGGGTGTAAGTCAGCTAGATTTTACAACTAATAGAATTTTAAACCACATCGGTGAGAAATCGTGCTGTCATTCCTTCATCCCTTGTACCTTAGTGCCTTTGTAAGGGCAAAGTAAAAGACCTCATCCAAGCGAGGAACATCGATGAGTAATTTGAGATGATCTCTTGTACAGTATGCTTAGAACAGGGCCAATAGTGACTTTTGGTTTCGGCCCTGATGGAAAATCCAATGCAACACGATGTAAGTCGCTGAATCAGTGTATGGGCGGATCCACGATTTTGGAAAAGAGGGGGCGCACTGTCATGACTGTGCTAGAAACATTGAAATCTGTGGTGAATTTCAATGATTCGCTCCAAATTTCAGAATTAAGCCTAGTTCATATTTCGACGCAAGACCATCGGCGTCTGATGCACGATCAAATCTGGACGCCGACTTCACGGAATTGATTCATAGTCCAGCGTACTTTAGCGACGGTGACCCGTTATGAAATGACTCAAGTAATTACAGCCTCGCGATCGGACACCGACCAAATCGCACGACGGGGTTGGCGTCGAACGCAAGATTGCGCGTCGGTTGCCGGCGATGGTCGTACGGTGAAGTATGAATTAGGCTTTACACGGTCAATTTTACAGATTTCTTGGCCGATAGGTGGGGGGGGGGCGCGCCGGTGCACCCCCTTGGATCCACACCTGGCATTGCCTGGTATGGTCCAAATCAGACCCAGAAACAAAGAAAAATAGATATTTTCTTTATCTTAACAGATCGGAGCTGGAGGATCCGTGCAGGCCATAAAATTCTGGCCTTACAAAAATAATGTACTCCTCACATCATCAATAGATGGCACTGTAAAGCTTCACGATCTTCAAGAGGAGAAGACGACAATCCTAGCTGACACATTCAACTGCTATGAGTAAGTTTTCAAGACATTCTAGTTGTTTATCTTCGGGTTTCAACGTGGTCCTGGAGGAAATATTTCAGCGATGAAGTTCCATCCCCAAGAATCCTCCATGTTGTTTACTTCCGCATCGGATGGGAAGGTAGCTGTACGTGATCTCTTAGGCCAACAACAGGATAAGGTTCTCCTGGAAACCATGACATGGGAGTAAGTTTATGGACTCAGGAATGTTGTGGGCAGGCGTGCGGATCCAAGAGGAGGCGCACGGGGCGCGCCCTCCCTTTTGGCCAACGTTTAAAATCGACCGTGAAATTCTGGAATTTGGAGCAAATCTTTGAAATTCACTGCAGATTTCAATGTTAAAGCGGATTGTTCGCGTCTGTCCAAAGTTAACCAAAAATAATAAAACAACCCGTTTTATTCGTAACAACAACTGATAAATGCATTACAGCGGCCGCTCGGGAAACTGAGTTCCGCCCCTGAATCGCTACATCCAGTCCTATATCTGCGTCCATCCTCTTATACCCCTTTCTTATTGCAGTTACTGGTATTGCTGTGTTGATGTGAACCCTGCAAGAAGAATGGTTGTCGCTGGGGACAATATCGGGACATTGAATATGATCACTCCAGAAGGGAATAAGGTAATTAAACTTACATAGTCTGCTGTAGCCCTTAACCTCGAGCAGCTTAAAGGAACCCGGTATTGCGAATTTTTCTTGACCGCCGGCGTCACCATCCCCATGCATGCCACTCTCCCACCCCGGCGACTAACTACAGTGTCGGCGAATGAACCCAATGTACTACGTACATTTTATAGATGAAATGGTTTGTTGTAGTTCGTATTACTGCCACTAGATGGCTCCCTATATGTGTGGCGGTCTAGGAAAACCCGGCGGATGTCGCTGAATGATCAACAACTTACAAGGGCTGTCAGATTGCCTGTGCATTGATCTAGCCAACATGTACTAGGCTTACTGTTTACCCCCGTTACGTAGTACATCTCAGCAAAAATTCATACGCTCGCTGATTAAATTTTTGATCTCAGCTAGTGAAATGTGCGGGTTCACCAAGGCCATTAACTCTTTCCTCAAATGCGACACCCGTCGGGTTTTCCTGGACCGCCACACATATGTGAGGCGGTCTAGGAAAACCCGTCGGATGTCGCGTTTGAGGAAAGTGTTAATGGCCTTGGTGAACCCGCACATTTCAATAGCTGAAATGTATTACGTAACGGGCGAACAGTAGCAGATCAATGCACAGGCAATGTAACACCCCTTGTTGATCATTCAGCGACTTCCGACGGGTTTTCCTAGACCGCCACACATATCAGCAGTCAAAATACCGCTAAGAGATCGCATACTGTGCTCCTTTAACTTTCGCATACCGGTAGCTTGTTGCAATTCTGAGGTCTTGTGCCAATTTCATTACATTTACATCACCATTGAGCAGCAGACCTAATATACCCCGATATTTCGCATTCTATCGGGGTACAGATAAGGAGGAAGTTACGTAATCCAGGCAAATTAATGCCTCTGACTAAAGTAAGAAAATCCAACACAAAGATGTGTGCAGTGTTTGTGAGTGTCACCAGCGGATGTTAAATTTGATGGTATATCAAATATGTGTTCGAATTTTTCAAATCGAGCAGAAAATAATGATTTTATGAGCCATTTTTCTCGTGGGCTTGAGGGCCAGATACACTAGTGGGCTTTTCCAATTACCTGTTCACCCCCGCTGCTGATTACCTATTTATAGTACTTTGTTTCCCATATCACCATCCAACAGATGGTGGGAGGGCAATAAACAGAACAGCCAGGTATGGCTAAAAATACAGCTCTGGTGTCTGGACACCTGGTGTTACGGGTCTTGGCATTTCTGGATCAAAATCACAACCGGCTTGTTCAGCTAATGTTCTTAGTACCTAAAATACCGGGTGTCGTTCATGATAGTCGGATACAGAAGAAGTGTCAGACATAAGATTCATTCCTCATGATATCTCAATTTCAGATCATGTCATCGAGATTACACAAAAACAAGATTACCCATGCAGAGTTCCATCTCCGTGAGGACTGGCTGCTCTGTACGGCATCGACTGACTCAACTGTGAAGCTGTGGGATGTGCGTCGGATACGAGACAGAACAGATTGTCTCGAGTCACTTAAACATGAGAAACCAATCAATTCTGGTGAGAGAATTTTTCATCTGAATTTGAACCATTTTGAACCAATTTCAACCAAACTTGAACCATTTTTCTCCCAGGTTTCAAGTTCCGGTCATTGCATAATCATAACCCTTTTGCCAACCCCTCCCCTCACTCTTTGCTGGACCAGTTCATGAAAATCTAAAACATTAACACTGGCAAAATGGCTGTTTTTTCCCACTATTAATAAACGTACTAAATTGGATTATAATGGAATAGAGTGAAGCAATAAAAAACACATTTTTGTGGTACAATTTATCAACATTCCTAGTCGCTGTGCCCCCTAATCCTGCTTTTGGGGGGTCTCCCCCTCAAAAAACCTAAAATCAGTGGTGAGGATTTTCAAAAGTGGGCATGTTTACAAAATTGTGGATTAGACCCAAAGGTTAACATTTACCTGATAATTCAATTTCAGCATATTTCAGCCTAACAGATGGGTGTAGGCTGCTGACCACAGATCAGGGGAATGAGATTCGTGTTTATCGAGCACCGATGTGGCAGCTCGAGACAACCATACATCATCCCCATCGTTTCTTCCAGCACATAACTCCCATAAAGGTAAGTGAGACCAAAATCACAGTTGTAAGGTCACAGAGGTCAGGCATTGCCGGGGTCCTGCTTCTCCTGTTTGTGATGGTCGGCATTGCTGACCACACAGCAGGCTTTTGGTATCTTCGAATGGAAATCCTGAAAATGACACTTGATATGGCAATGTTGGAGGAGCCAAAGCCCAGCAGTAAAGACATCGACAGATAAACGGTGCAGACATGGACAGATAAACAATGCAGACACGGACAGTTTAGAGGTGCAGACATGGACAGATGGTAAGCAGTGCAGACATGGAGAGATAAAGAGTGCAGACATGGGCAGATAAACAATGCAGATGGACAGATAAACAGTGCAGACATGGATAGATAAACAGTGCAGACGTGGACAGCTAAACAGTGCAGACACGGAGAGATAAACAGTGCAGATACGGACAGATAAGCAGTGCAGACATGGACAGATAAACAATGCAGGTGGACAGATAAGCAGTGCAGACATGGACAGATAAACAATGCAGACATGGATAGATAAACAGTGCAGACATGGACAGCTAAACAGTGCACACGGAGAGATAAACAGTGCAGATACGGATAGATAAGCAATGCAGACATGGACAGATAAACAATGCAGATGGACAGATAAACAGAGCAGACATGGACAGATAAACAAAGCAGACAGGGACAGTTAATAGACGTGCAGACATGGACAGATAAACCGTGCAGACATGGACAGATAAACAATGCATCTTAGTTTGTATCTAGTTCATCAATATGCCAAGTAATTGACCCTTTCTTTTCTGCAGGCCAACTGGCACCCATATGAGGATCTGATTGTTGTAGGGCGGTATCCTGATCCCAAGTTCCCTGGATACACATCAGATGAACTCCGCAGTACAGATGTTTTCAACGCAGAAACGGGCAAGAAGGTCGTTGAACTGTATGACCCAACAGCCAATGGCATCAAATCGGTGAGGACCCAGTTCATTGTTTAAATTCAATATTTGTAAACATGGGCCCGGTTGCACAAAACTCACGATAGCGCTAACTTGGTGTTAGCGCTAACTTTATGTTAGATGACGTAAAAACCCATTGTCTTTTTACGTCATTTAACATAAAGTTAGCGCTAACACCAAGTTAGCGCTAACATGAGTTTTGTGCAACCCAGCCATGGATGTTTACAAGCTTAACCCATTAGGCGCCATATAGCCCAAACCCGCCCAAGCCTGCATAATCCCATATATCCCAAACCCGCCCGTGTGATTTCCGGCCGTCAAAGAGGCAACCAACGAAAAAAAAATAAAAATCTAACCTCGGCTCCAGTTGTATCATGTAGCCAGTGTCATAAGCTACAAAATAAACATCACTTGTTCACTTTATCTTCAACTTTTTCTTTTTGTCATTTGAGCAAAAAACCAAGATATGGTAAAAAAGTGAAAAGCACTGGGAAAAAAAGCTGGCCTAATTTATACTTGTCTGGCGCCTAATGGGTTAAAGATTGAAGATTGAATGAGCCTTCTGGGTTTTCATAGTGGTCTCTTCCTCATTTATCTTTGCCATATGCTTTGCCTTCGGCACTGATGGAAAAATACCACACGATACATCAATGCTACAGTTGGATGAAAAAGACTTCCTCCACTGCCTGCTTTATAAAAGAACAAAACCAAAACGAAAAAAATCTGTAGGTAAGACTTCTGGGACCAGTACCATTTATAAAGATGCAAACCGCTTTATTTTTCAGCTGCACAGGTTCAATATCTTGGGAGACCGTCTTGCGGCAGCAATGGGTGAGTTTATCATTGGAGTAACAGTTAAGTTTACTTTACACAGTTTCTAACCTGTTGGGTTTTGCCGGAGGTAAAGTATGATTCACCCGAACTTCAACATGAGCAAAGTGCCAAGCCTATGCAACAGACACAATGGGTGATATGAATAAAACCTAGCTAATGCTATTACTTAGATTTCTACAGCATTGCCTAGTGTATTTGTACTGCAAAATCGAAGTAAAAGCATTTACTTCTCTTTATTCATATGAACCAATAAAGTGAACAGAATGATTAAACCACAAACCACAGTAATAATACCAGTTGACAGAGCACAACCTTGGATTTGCTATAGGCTCGTGGAAAGTAAACCAAATTACCCTAACATCATTAGGTAACTGTGACATGGATTGTTTTTAATTACTGACTTGTGCACATTTGCAAGATTGGCACTTTTCCCATGTTGAAGTGAGGGTGAATCATACATTTTAGAGTCCACTAAAGTATGATTCACCCGAACTTCAACAAATACAAGTGGGATTTTCTCTCGTTCATCGAATGAGCAAACAGTCAAATTGGTTGGAGTTTTTTAGTCATCAGAGTTGGATAGGATGGTATCCTCAGGCTGGGAATACACAGAGCTCACGCTGGTTTGCAAAAGCTTCACAAACCAGTCACGTCCGCGAAGCATTTGTTAACTGGCAGTTTCTCCACTCTGATAAAATACAACAGGAGCCATGGCAGAATGTCCGTGGGAGGGACACTAGAAGTTCCTGAACACTGAGGACCGTATGCACCAATGAAGATTATCTTGAACTCAGGTTGAGCTACAACTTTTCCATTGTTACATCATGCCCTGGCAAACCTGAACAATTGAAAAGTTGTGGCTCAACCTGAGTTCATCAAGATAATCTTCGTTGGTGCATACGGCCCTGAGTCATAAGTCACCTACACTAACTTGAAAACCATCGCTTTCTGTATTGGAAACACGTGGTATAGCCATGTAAAGTCATACACCTGTTTAAATAGCCATTACACAGCTGCAAAACTATACACCTGTTTAACTGAGACAAAAAAAAATCTAGAGTTTCAGATTGTAAAGTTCCACTTGAAAAAGACCCCGGTTGGGGTCGAAAATTTGTGAATTCTGGAGATTGACTTTTTGCTTATTATCATTTTGTGTGTCAATTTTGTGCTATTCTGCATCTTGGAAAAAAAATACAAAATACAAAAAACTTGTATTTCTGACAAATTCCTGCTTCATTCCAATCCGGCTTCTCCTTATTTGCCTTTTCCTATTTTGTGTTCTCTTTATTTCACCTTCCCCTGTTTTACCTATTCCTTTCTTGCCTTCTCTTATTTTCTTATTCCCCATTTGCCTTTTTCCCATGTTTCCATTATTTGATCTTTTCCTCTTTTGCCTTTTTCACATTTTGCCTGTTTTTGTTTGGCCTTTTCGTATTTCACTTTTTCCCCATTATGCCTTTTTCTCATTTTGCCGCATTTTAATTTGGTCTCTTTCGTTTTGCCTTATTTTGCCTTATATTCCATTTTTACATATTTCAGTAAATGAAAAATATTGAAATATGAATAATCAGTAAATGAAAAACATCAGTAAATAATCAGTAAATGAAAAATATCAGTAAATAATCAGTGAATGAAAAATATTGAAATATGAATACTGTACACCTAACAATACCAAACAGGGCATGGATAGCAGTTTCTTTATCAAAACAACAAATTAATGGCAACTGGTCGTGTCATTAAAAAGAAATTATTTTCCAACCCACAGAATTCACCATTTCACAATTATCTGTATGTAACTGATTTTAGTGAATTAGACCGACATTATAGAGCCTAAATCTGCAGCTGACTGCGTGCTAAATTGTGTCTAAATAGAGTGAAGCCATGGCAGTCGTGCAGTAGCGCATTTGCTGTGGGAAATATATCGTATACGAATGAAGCACTACAAGATGGCAGCGACTGATCGTGAAAGTGGACACAACAGGGACGTTTAAAAATCAAACGATAAAAGTAGGGCCGTATTCTAGAATCCAAGGTACAAAAAGCACAAAATTGACACACTAAATGATAATAAACAAGAAGTCAATCTCCAGAATTCACGAATTTTCGACCCCAACCGGGGTCTTTTTCAAGTGGAACTTTACAATCTGAAACTCTAGAAACTCTGAAACTCTAGAAACTCTGAAACTTTACAATCTGAAACTCTTTTCTAGAGTTTCAGATTGTAAAGTTCCACTTGAAAAAGACCCCGGTTGGGGTCGAAAATTCGTGAATTCTGGAGATTGACTTCTTGTTTATTATCATTGCCGTATTCTAGAAGCTTCCTTAACTCTTAGGTCGACCTTTAGCTGTTGTTTGCAGGGCAGAATACAAAAGGCTTAAAGTGGACCTTAGAGTTAACGAGGCTTCTAGAATACGGTCCGTAAACTTTATGACCACGTTATTGGTCATACTACACATTAATCAGACTATACATGTATATTGCATTCTCGGTACAAAAATAATGTTGTCAGTCATTAACGTTTACGTTTATTATTTGATTTCTAAACCTCCCTTTTGGCTGGCATGATGAATTGGCTTTTTAAAAAAAAGAAATACATGACGGCGTGACAGAAGTTCATGCCGGACGTGTAGGTCTATTTTATACTGTATCAAGTGTCTATTAGCATGACTATTTAGACTAGAGTAAACTCCCTTCACCTGTCCCATGTTTGTCTGAAGCCAGGTCCCCCTCCCCTGAGTGACAGTGTCTGGCACGGAAAGTGTGTTTTTTCTGGGTCTAAAGTTATTGATAGTGTTTAATCATAGATTGGATATGACAGTGTTACCTCCTCAGAGGCAGAATAAAACAAAGGAGAGAAATGGAAAGGCAAAACAGGAAAAAGGCATAGTAAAGGTGTAAAAAATGAAATACACTGTAGGTGGAACAGGGAAAAGGCAATTTGGGAGAAAAGTCCAAACAAGAAAAGACAAGAAAGGAATAGGTGAGTCAAGAAAGGGCATATTGGGAAAAAAGGCAAGAGAGGAATAGGCAAAACTGGAAAAAAGTGAAATAGAAAAAAAGGCAAAATAGGAGAGTAGGCGAGAGTACATGTAAGTCGTCTCACACTGGGCATTCACGACCATTAGGGAGGTTTCACAAGCGCCCGGTTAGGCCCTACGACGACGTTTACATTGTATCTATTGTGTGGGTATACCCAAACAATAGATAAACGTCGTCGTATGGCCTAACCGGGCGCTTGCGAAACCTCCCTATTTATATTTGCTTCCTTACGACTAACTTCCGCTGACTAAGCAATGACAGAAACAACTGCTCATAGTAGTTGCCCAAGGAGAGCGTGTTGGCCCGAGAAAACTCTCCCGTCGTGGATAGTGCCTTCAGTGTTGGAAAAGCCTGTTGAGAGCCGTTTCCTAAGTCGCTGCATTTTCTGTAGTTGAGCAATTTCTTCTAGGTTACAGCATTTTACTGTGGACGAGGAAGGAACATGCAGCAGAGAAGCAGGAGGAACTGCTCCAAAAATTCAAGGAAGAACATGGAAGGAACAAAACTGGAGGTCAAGGTCGTTCTACAGGGTCAAGGTCACAGCCAAGGCAGCGGAAGAAGAAAGGTCAAAATGATGATGACGATGACGATGTGGGAAAGTTGAAGATGAAGTTGAAGAATAAATCAAAGAAAAAGATGTGAAGGAATATCTTGTGAGAACTTTTTGGAACAAATTTTACAAATTTGCATTTACATGTATCTCGGGGATACTTGGTATCATGATGTGTAAGGTGTACTCTTCCTCGGGTGGATTCCAGTCAAGGTTCATCCTGGAGCTGTAGTTTTCTTTCACCCAAGACCTCGTCATGATCCCTATTGCATGATTTCTTACTGCATGTATGGTTTGTTATAACTCTATTCATGAAATAAAGTTCGTTCATAATCATGATAGCCTAAATCACTTCGTACCAGTCTTCGTACTTTGTTCCTTAATAATTAATAGGGAGTTTTCGCAAATCTGACGAAAAACGAAGTACGAAATACGAAATTGGACGTCATATCCATGACGTAATGTATTTCAGGAAATGGCTGGTACCACAAATATCGCCTGCTGCAAGAGCGTCTTTTAGCGTATGACGTTAGAACGACAGAAGTACGGTGTATATTAAACTTTGAAATTTATCTTTCGTTTCCACTTCGTTTATACGAATTGGAAATTTAAAAATTCAAGATGCGCCACAACTCTTTCGATCTTACATGACATGCTAAAAGACGCACTGGCAGGAGGGACATTTGTGGTACCAACCATTTCCTGAAATACATTACGTCATGGATATGACGTCCAATTTCGTATTTCGTACTTCGTTTTTCGTCAGATTTGCGAAAACTCCCTAATAAAATATTGAATACCCAACTGAATATTAAAATAGTAGTATATTTACAAATACTGGAACAAGTTTTAATTTTTGGTATAATTACTTTATCATAATAACTGGTAAAATCGATAAGCATGATGAGCACAAGAATCTTGCGCTGGGTTGAGCCGTTTTCAGAGGTGTTAGCCGAGGAACGATGGTGGCGACCTCTTCAGATTGCAGTAGCTTGTGTCACACGAGAAAAAACTCGGCAAGCGGAGAAGAGAGGATGCACAGCTGTCTGACTCCGACTTCAACTACGAGAGTGAATTGCAGTCCGCTGTGGACATCCTTGATAAAAACGATTTGATAGACGTTTGCAAATCGTAAAATGCCATAACTTTGTGGCAGAATGATTTTGACTCGTAATCAGAAGTGCGCATAAATCGCAAATATCGTAGTCGTCATAGTCGTGTCTCAAAGTCGTAACGACTAGGATTACGACTTCAATATTCATTATTTATCCGCACTTCCGATTTATTAGGCCGATTTTTTCTGCCTTCAATTTATGGTGTTTGACGAATTGAAAACTTCTACCACATCGTTTTTATCAAGGATGTCCACAGCGGACTGCAATTCATTCTCGTAAGTTGAAGTCGGAGTCCGAGTCGGAAAGCTGCGCATCCTCTGTAGTGAGTTAAGCAGACACTCGTTCTTAAAGCGAATGGCTCGCGGGGTTTGTTGACAGTTGTTTGTTGACATGTCCTCAAATCAAGCGCCGTTTTGAGAAAAAGGCGAAAGAAGGATTTTAGTTTAATGCGAAATGCATTAGACAGCCAAACTTCGGAGGCGTATTCTGCAAAATCTGCCGCTTCGAAATCAATGTGAAAAGTACAAAATGTAGATTTTGACCGACTGAATTTGAAAATGTCATTAACCCATTTTAACAAATTTTTAATGGAACCTCGTCCCCAGGTGCACGTTCGCATATTTGCACAGGTTTTGCCTATGACTGGAGCATGGCTTTGCCTGGAGACTAGGTTCACTCTCTATGGGAGGTACCACCAAAACCACGCGAGCCATTCGCTTTAAATACTGCAAGAACAAACCTCCTGAATAACTTGTTTGTGTATCTGATGCCAACGCTTTATTTTACCTTCACATGTACATTTACTTAGATTTGCAAGATCCACAGCAAAGTTCCGATAAAATGACTGTCTCTGCTTCGCCGGCTGGTGTCATGATCACGACCGTAATTCCACACTGGTTGATCGCGGCGAACGTCTCACATGGTATCAGTCGGCTGTCGCCGTATACGCAAGAGCCTGTTGAAAGAAAAAAAATCAATGTTACGTGCCCCACTCTTTGTCGGCATAAATTACCTCGACTGCAACCGCTTAGACCGCTTTTACATAAGCCTCGCTTAAGGCCCGTTTCCACATAAGCGTTTTACGCCGCGTTTTTACGCTTCGCCCATTGTTTGGAAGCAGAGCGGCGGAAAATAACAAAAGTTTTGACGCATCACGCAGCGTGAAACGATGTGGAAACGGGCCTGTCAAAACGCTCACGCTACCGCTTCTGTGGAGACGGGCCTTTAAGGCCCGTTTCCACTAGAGCGTGTTTTCGCTTGCGGAAAAGCGACGCGTTTTTGCGCGACGGATATCGCAGCGGTGGTCATTTTCTGGAGGGGTTTCCATTAGGGCGTTTCATACACCATACACCGTGCACCGAATACAGCTCGGAATGTACAGAAGTACGCCGCGAAATACGCTTTGAATGCTATTCGAGCAATCGGCTTTTGTCCGCCGGCGGTCTCCGTTGCGCAATTTTCGATCGTTTTCACCGTCCCGCTCAAGTGGAAAGGGATAAAGGGATATCCATTACAGCATTCTCAGCGGATTTCCGCTCGCAAAAACGCGGCGTCATGCGCCGCGCAAAAACGCTCTAGTGGAAACGGGCCTTTACACTGGTCACGGAATAACCGATCCGCAAAATCTCAAGCTCTCACCTGGATTGGATGGGGCATCTTCACTGTACGTACATTCTCCACTTTGACACCACTGGAAATAAAATCGATAGATTTTAATCTGATCACGTCCGTGCATGTAGGCCTACTAACATAAAGTCCCTCCGCAGTTTCAAACCGCTGCCGGTTCCCACTGCGTTGCCCGCGCTCTGAAACGGCTACAGTTGATGCGATCCTCAAAGTATCACCAATAGACGGCATCAGGTGTTTCATTCGGGATTCTAAAATACCTTGGTATCTCGTGCGTATGTTTCAAATGGATAATGCATTAGCCTCTTTCTGAATGCAGCGGGTTTGGTTGACACAACCAAGAACCCAACCTCGTTCCCAGGGGTCATTCGCTTTCTGACAATATGGTGGTCGCGTCACTAACCCCTGGAATCAGCTTTCGATTTAACGCATTTGATTGGTTGACGGGAAACCGTCAAATATACCCAAGAATATAACCAAAGAAATTTTCAAAATATTTTGGATCAAACCAAAAGGTTATCTACATGTATATCCAGGTTTGAGAATTTTTTGTAAAAAGAATTTTAAAAAGCACAAGTAAGTATTTCAAATAGATTATTTTGACTCGTGCTGCCACCTATACTTAGACGAATGTTCCTGGTCTAACAACCGAAGCTGGTTCCAGGGGTTAGTGAGCGAGTGGTCCGAGGTTTTCTGAGCGAACTATACCCCTGGGACGAGGTTGCCAAGAACCCCGCTCCAAAATGGCGTCTGGCGTTACTCACCATTTTGTCGCCGCATGGGGTTCCGTCCTCTGCTCCGACGTTCTGCACCTGGGTCACTTTTTGACCCAATTCGCACGTTAACGATTTACACATGATTTTCTCAGTTTGTTTTCTCTGAAAGAAAAGCGTGCATGATTGTCACGCATTTCCATGAGGCATATGATTCAGTGTGGCTGGTCGAGATTAGGACAATGGGCCATATGCATAAAAATGAAGCATTTACTTCTAGCAAAAGCAAAAAGTAAAAGTAGTTGCTTGAAGCCAAAAGTAAAAGTAAAAGCAATTACTTGGTTTCATCTGCATAATCTTTTACTTCTACTTCAAAGCAAATGCTCATACTTGACAAGCATTTGCTTGTTTACCAAAGGTTCTACAGTTGGAGAATTGCTCAGTATTATGCATATGAATTCTAGCATTTGCTAGAAAGGAACAAGTAAATAGTAACAGCTTTTTCTATTAGCAACTGCTTTTTTAGTAAAAGCATTTACTTTGGGTTTTATGCATACTGATGGAAGTAATTGCTTCAATTTTCAAGTAAAAAGCATTTGCTTTTCTTTATGCATATGGACCATTAGCGAGGTTTAGCACCTTTCCGACTCCAGCTTCAGCTACGAGAATGAATTGCAGTCCGCTGTAGACATCCTTGATATTAGTGAGGTTTCGCAAGCGCCCGGTTAGGCCATACGACAACGTTTATCTATTGTTTGGGTATACCCACACAATATATAAACGTCGTCGTGGGGCCTAACCGGGCACTTGCAAAACCTCACTAAATAACGATTTGATAGACGTTTGCAAATCGTAAAACTTTGTGGCAGAATAATTTTGACTCGGAATCGGAAGTGCGCATAAATCGCAAATATCGTAGTCGTCATACATTGTGTCTCAAAGTCGTAACCACTAGGATTACGACTTCAATATTCATTATTTATCTGCACTTCCGATTAATAAGGCCTAATTTTTCTGCCTTCAATTTATGGTGTTTGACGAATTGAAAACTTCTATCAAATCGTTTTTATCAAGGATGTCCATAGCGGACTGCAATTTATTCTCGTAGTTGAAGTCGGAGTCGGAAAGCTGCGCAACCTCTCTATTAGCGAGGTTTAGCACCTTTCCGACTCCAGCTTTAGCTACTAGAATGAATTGCAGTCCGCTAAGGACATCCTTGATAAAAACTATTTGATAGAAGTTTTCAATTCGTCAAACACTATGAATTGAAGGCAGAAAAATTTGGCCTTATAAATCGGAAGTGCGAATAAATAATGAATACTGAAGTCGTAATCCTAGTCGTTACGACTTGAAACACGACTATAATATTTGCGATTAACGTGCACTCCCGATTACGAGCGAAAATTATTCTGCCACAAAGTTGTGGCATTTTACTATTTGCAAACGTCTATCAAATCGTTTTTATCAAGTATGTCTACAGCGGACTGCAATTCATTCTGGGAGTTGAAGCCGGAGTCTGAGTCGGAAAGCTGCGCAACTTTTCTATTAGCGAGGTTTAGCACCTTTCCGACTCTGACTCCGGCTTCAACTACGAGAATGAATTGCACTCCGCTGTAGACATCCATGATAAAAACGATTTGATAGACGTTTGCAGAATGCCATAACTTTGTGGCAGAATAATTTTGACTTGTAATCGGAAGTGCACGTCAATCGCAAATAGTCGTGTTTCAAGTCGTAACGACTAGGATTACGACTTCAATATTCATTATTTATCCGCACTTCCGATTTATAAGGCCAAATTTTTCTGCCTTCAATTTATTGTGTTTGACGAATTGAAAACTTCTATCAAATCGTTTTTATCAAGGATGTCCATAGCGGACTGCAATATTCATTCTCGTAGTTGAAGTCGGAGTCGGAAAGCTGCGCAACCTCTCCATTGTGTATGTATGTATCTTGGTACCAGTGGTTTGGGACTGTAAAAAATGGCAAAATTTTAAACGAGGTTGAATTTTGCAACGAATCAAATAAAAAAATCACGCATTTTGTAGGAATTTGACCTTAACATTTCTATCTGCGGCGAAAAATATATCAAAAAGGATTTATCCTTGGAGGAAAGTCAGTGTAATTCCTCCAAGATTTATCATACCCTTGCAAATTCGGAGCCTGGTACATATTTCTTGCACTGGTCATCAATTCCGGCGGCAGGCTTGGAGGGAGGTCTACCTGAAAATTTAGGTCAGGAAATATCTCGTCCAGTGATAAAATTTATCGTAAATTGAGGAAAAAAAGTATTGCAATTCAATTTTTTTTTCAAGTTAATGAATGTTTCATGGTTTGTGCAACCGCGATTGATAATGAAGCCGGTGGATCATTTTCTAGTGTTCCCCATCACCGCGCCCTTGGGCGGTATGTATAAAAATGAAGCATTTACTTCTAGCAAACGCAAAAAGTAAAAGCAGTTGCTTGAAGCCAAAAGTAAAAGTTAAAGCAATTACTTGGTATCATATGCATAATCTTTTACTTCTACTTCAAAGCAAATGCTTATACTTGACAAGCATTTGCTTGTTAGCCCGCTTGGCCACAAGGCCCAGCAGGGCTTATGCTGTGGTTGGGGTCATTGAGTGGTGGTCTGTCGTGCGTCAGTCCGTACGGCGATACGGCGGTGCGGCGGTACGTCCGTAAACTTTTGGTTCGTTAGCGCTCTAGCGCCTTTATTTTTTGACGAATCTTTTTTATCTTTGGTAGGTGTATATATGGGCCTAAGATCTAGATCGAGTTCGATTTTGACCACAGTTGGATTCCCATTTTGGCCTCCAGGGGGCGTTTTGTGAAAAATTTCAAAGGGCTATATTTTGATAATGGTTTGAACTATCATGTTGAAACTTTGTACACGTGTACCTCTAGGTTAAAGCAACCTACAGACAAAATTTTCGTGAAGTCTGATTCTTGACTTTGCCACTAGGGGGCCAAAACCAAAATCACTGAAAGTACTGTTTCTCCCTTCCCAAGAGACGGATCTTTGTCACATTTTTATCATGGGTATATCTAATAGGGATACATAAGATATAGTACTCGAGTTTTTAATTTGACCTACTTTTCAAGTTCACAGAGGTCAAAGTTCGCCTGAAATTACGAAATTGGCTCTTTTTGTAATGGTTTGACCTATTGCTTTGAAACTTTGCACGTATCTACATGTACCTCTAGGCTGTAACAACTCAGATGAATTTTCGGCAAAATCTGATTCTTGACTTTGCCACTAGGGGGCCAAACTGCTTCAAGCCAAGCGGGCACAGTGCCATTGGCACTATTTTTTTCGAATGGTTGTACAGTTGGAGCATTTGCTCAGTACATGTATTGTGCATATGATTTCTAGCATTTGCTTGAAAGGAACAAGAAAGTAGTAATTGCTTTTTCTAACAGCAATCGCTTTTTAGCAAAAGCATTTACTTTGAGTTTTATGCATACAGATGGAAGTAATTGCTTCAATTTTCAAGTTAAAAGCATTTGCTTTTCTTTATGCATATGACCCCTTATCTAAGTGTTTCCGTTCATGTGCATCGGACAGCTTGGAGAGGCCGTAACTTTTCAATACGGAAATCGGGGAATCTGTCGCTCTCGTTTCAGTGTTCTCAAAATGAGAGTACTTCAAATATGGCCGCCAGGTCACCATATTGGTCCATATGCATAAAAAAGCAAATGCTTTTTACTTGAAAATTGAAGCAATTACTTCCATCCGTATGCATAAAACCCAGAGTAAATGCTTTTGCTAAACAGCAATCGCTATTAGAAAAATCAATTACTATTTACTTGTTCCTTTCTGGCAAATGCTAGAATTCATATGCATATACTGTAATACTGAGCAGTTGGTCCAACTGTAAAACCTTTTGTAAACAAGCAAATGCTTGTCAAGTATAAGCATTTGCTTTGAAGTAAAAGATCATGCATATGAAACCAAGTAAGCTTTTACTTTTACTTTTGTTTTCTAGCAACTGCTTTTACATTTTGCTTTTGCTAGAAGTAAATGCTTCATTTTTATGCATACGGCCCATTGAAAAATGGTCTTTGGATCATATCGCCTAACCTACAGCAGCTAGAATGATTTTACTCTGTGTCAGTATTTATCTGGATACCCCTTTAGGAAAGGAACTCCTCATTAAAGGAATCCTGAATAAAGATCTACTTTAGGACTATTTAAATGAGGGTTTAAGAATACGGGCCCCGGTCATTTTTTAAATCAATGGGTGATATGAATAAAAATAAGTAATAACTTTTACTCCAGTTTTTGAAGTATTTACTGGTGACTATATGAATAAAACAGGAGTAATTACTGCAAGTAATTACTTGTAGCTACTACTGATAAGTATTAGTTAATACTAGTGCAGTAGTTACTCCAAAAACAGTAAATACTGCCGAGGATATGAATAATCAGCAGTATTAATTTCAGTACGGTGAACCCAGGATCAGACGAGTAAAAACTAGTAGGGCAGAAGTGATTACTTTGCAGTAAAAGCAACTGTTTATTCATGTAAATTCAAGTGTTCACTTCTACTCGGAGTAAAAGCTTGCAAGTAGTTGCTTTTACTTCTAGTAACTACTAGCTAGTAGATACTGATTTTTATTCATATCACCCAATGAATGGCTTGTGATAATGGGCCGTATGCATAAAAATGAAGCATTTACTTCTGGCAAAAGCAAAAAGTAAAAGCAGTTGCTTCCAGCAAAAAGTAAAAGTAGAAGCAATTACTTGGTTTCATATGCATAAACTTTTACTTCTACTTCAAAGCAAATGCTTATACTTGACAAGCATTTGCTTCTTTACCAATTGATTGCTCCTTTGTTAAGCAGGTTCACGAAATGTTATACAACAATTTCAAATTTGCGAAGTCATCCCATGACTGTCACTCAGTGCAGGTGGAACAAGCACTGATGAAATTTACCATGAATTCCGTCGTGGGTTGGAGAAGTACTTGTACTATAAATGCCAACTTACTGAACAGATACGTGTAAACNCAACCACTACCTGGTTTGGTTGAAATCTATGCAGTTGATAAGGAAATGATCCCAGCCATGCCGCGGAACATCTTATCCTCGGCCCCTTTTCGTCAAGAAAATGTTTTGTCATCAATTTCACATTTCCTTCCTCAAAATGGAATTCTCCAGTGATGCTTGGTCCAGTCGAGGCTGGTACACCTTCCTCGTTCTACCAAACTGCATGAAAGCAGCCATTTTGCTCAGAATGAACTGACAAGTCTTGTCAAGTTCACAGTCAAGGTAGGTCTGGAGCTACCTTGAAATTCTGAAGCAAATGCTTGGGCAGTTGGAGCAATTGCTCAGTATTATGCATAGGAATTGTAGCATTTGCTAGAACTGAACAAGTAAATAGTAATTGCTTTTAGTAATAGCGATTGCTTCTTAGCAAAAGCATTTACTTTGGGTTTTATGCATATGGATGGAAGCAATTGCTTTAATTTTCAAGTAAAAAGCATTTACTTGTTTTTATGCATACGGCCCATTGGGTGATATGAATAAAAATCAGTATACACTACCTACACTCTAAAAACTAAAGAGTTAAAGTAACTCCTAAAGAGTTAAAGTAACTCCTAAAGAGCCTGTGCAGTGAGTACTCTTTAAAGAGCACTCACTGTACAGGCTCTTTGGGGGTTACTTTAACTCTTTAGGAGTTACTTTAACTCTTTAGTTTTTAGAGTGTAGTAGTTACTAAAAGTAAAAGCAACTAGTTCCAAGTTTTTACTCCAAATAGAAGTGAACACTTGAATTCATATGAATAAACAGTTGCTTTTACTGCAAAGTAATCACTTCTGCTCTACTAGTTTTTACTCGTCTGAGCCCTGGGTTCGCCGTACTGAAATTGATCAACCACATTACTGTTGATTATTCATATCCTCGGCAGTATTTACTGTTCTTGGAGTAACTACTGCACTAGTATTAACTAATACTTATTAGTAGTAGCTACAAGTAATTACTTGCAGTAATTACTCCTGTTTTATTCATATAGTCACCAGAAAATACTTGAAAAACTGGAGTAAAAGTTATTACTTATTTTTATTCATACCACCCATTGTTGCATCAATACTTGTGATATTGCCAATGACGTACCTTCTGTAGGCCTAAATGGAGGCTCGGTCGGAGTTGGGTATGGGGTATCAGTTGGGTATGGGGTATCAGTTGGAGCAGACCCTTTCTCGATACACTCTCCGTTGATGCACCACTGAAAAAATAAACATTTATGAAGAACCAAACTGGACCCTTGAACAGGTTCATGTGACATGTACGATAGATACTCGTGGGTGGAATGGGGCCTTCGTGATATATCTTTTAGTTTGAAACTTGCCTGCTCAGCATTGCATCTTGATGGAAAAACGACCAGGGTCCATGTTCCCGAAGCCGTCGTTAGGTTAGCGATGTCGTTAAAACTGGAAAAATACATAGCGTAACGACATCGTGAACCTTAATACGACGGCTTCGGGAACATGGGTCCAGGATGGTTATTTTTTTCGAGTTGGGAGTTTGCTTTGCAAAACTTGAATGGCTTAAAGGGAGACATGCGAAAAATATTGCCCGGCGGGCACAAGTTGTCTTTGTTTTGATCAGCGCACAGCGCCATCTGTTAATACGCGGTGACACTACGCTGTAGCACAGGCCCCTGGAGAACTATCAGTGAATTTAGAACACGTACCTAACCAAAAAACACTAGTTTGTAAAAAATACACCCCGAGCTCACGGATTTGTGAGCTCGTGGTGTGTTTTTAGATACGTGTTGTGTTTTTAGATACGTTTGGTTAGATACGTGTTCTAAACTCACTGATAGTTCTCCAGGGGCCTGTGCTATAGCGTAGTGTCACCGCGTATTAACAGACGGCGCTGTCCGCTAATCAAAAGAAAGACAACTTGTGCCCGCCGGGCAATATTTTTCGCATGTCTCCCTTTAATAGTGCAGAGAACCATAAATCAGTCGGCCATTGGTCCATATGCATAAAGAAAAGCAAGTGCTTTTTACTTGAAAATCGAGCAATTACTTCCATCCGTATGCCTAAAACCTTAAGTAAATGCTTTTGCTAAAAAGCAGTTGCTATTAGAAAAAGCAGTTATTATTTACTTGTTCCTTTCTAGCAAATACCGGTACTAGAATTCATATGCATAATACTGAGCAATTGTTCAAAATGTAGAACCTTTGGTAAACAAGCAAATGCTTGTCAAGTATAAGCATTTGGTTGTCAAGTTTATAAGCATTTGCTTTGAAGTAGAAGTAAAAGATTATGCATATGAAACCAAGTAATTGCTTTTACTTTTACTTTTGGCTTCAAGCAACTGCTTTTACTTTTTGCTTTTGCTAGAAGTAAATGCTTCATTTTTATGCAAACGGCCCAATGACAATGTAATTCAACGGGCCGTATGCATAAAAATGAAGCATTTACTTCTAGGAAAAGCAAAAAGTAACAGCAGTTGCTTGAAGCCAAAAGTAAAAGTAAAAGCAATTACTTCGTTTCATATGCATAATCTTTTACTTCTACTTCAAAGCAAATGCTTATACTTGACAAGCATTTGCTTGTTTACCGAAGGTTCTACAGTTGGAGCAATTGCTCAGCATTATGCATATGAATTCTAGCATTTGCTAGGAAGGAACAAGTAAAAAGTTATTGGTTTTTAGATTCGTCTCCCAGCGCCATCTTACAGCAGTGGTGGAGACGAATCTATTGTATTAGCCTGCGGGGTATCAACTGATAGACGCACTCTCGCCCCAGGCAATGTCCACGTGGCATTGTGCCATGTCAAGCTGGATTTAGCTGCACGCGGTATGCGGATTGCGGAACGCGGTAAGCGGAAAGTTCAATGCATTTCGCATACAACAAATCGTTTCCGCTGGGGATTCCGCGGCCCTATAACGCATTCCGCGTGTCAGCTAAATGCAGCTTAATGGAATACATCAACGACCTAGGAAATAGGCCAGCGTGTACTTGCAGTAATAAATACGTGATTTACTGTGACCTGCAAAGTGCCGTGTGGTGAAACTATAATCGTTATTCAGATAACGTAATGGCCATTCGATACAGGTATTTCACTCACTATTATTGTTCGACGAACAGGCAAAACTTTTGGCTAGAAGGCGGTACTGCGAGTGAAACATTTGCGTCGAGGTTACTGTATGGCACGCCATTTCACTGATGCGCAACAAAGTTTTCATCTCGCAAGAAAATGCCGCTCATATGTACTCATTTGTCAAAAAGGGACAAATTTGTTAAGGATGTGATTCCTTTCATTCCCCTGAATTTCAAATCGAGCTGTGTAGATTTTATCTAAGCACGACTCACCACCACCAGCTGACGAACACTTCATCGACGAAACACAGACCTTGTAATTTGCGTTGATACCGACTTGAGGATAGCTTTCATGACTTTCACAACGTCGTGAACTTTTGGTTTTATTTCTCTGGGATGGAATGAAATCGCCTCAAAAACTGTTTGGTTGGATTCCTGATAAAATTTCCTTTCCAATGACATAAAGTTTGCCCGTGTTGGTCATTTCTACGAAGATATATTTAGCCCTACTTGATCTGGCTTTGCGCCAAAAACCATGCAGACGATCTCCATGAGTGTGTCACCTACGATGTTTCTAGTCTGACCTACATGTAACATGCCTAATGAGCAGAAAAATAAGCTGTGATGGACACTGTGAGAGGCTCAAATTGGGTCTTTTGTTCAATATTCTGTTGATTTCATTGCATGTGCCTACTTAGATAACCATTTTGGGGCCAATTTATCAAGATAGTTGGGACATCGAGATCCAGCCAATCAGAAAATCGCCTGCTTAAATATGGTGCTGTGGGCGGGAAATTTGAATTCACTTGAGAGGCCTTTCATCATGTTCATGTCAAGGGGTGAGATTTAGCTTTTACAACTTTTTGGCACTTTTGGAGTGTCCCACACTCCCTACACTTCAGCCCCACCAGGGTTTCTTTCTGCCAGGATTTTTTTCCAGGGTACCTCCTGGGGGTGGGGGGAGGGAGAAAAAACTTTTTTTAAATTTTTTTCAAAATTTTTTTTCTGTTAATAATGGCCGCCTCCAGAGTCATTTTTTCACTCCAAAATGCAAAATTAGTCTCCCTTATGCATGAAAGTTGCATTTGAAATGTAACAAATTTAAGAAAAACATTAATGAATTGATTTTTTCAGGGTACTATATCGTACCCTCAAATTTCTTTAGGGTACTATATTTGTACCCAAAGCACCCTTTGGACCCTGCCCACCTATTTTGCCGCTGTGCATGCCATTTCATAACTTTCAAATGGAGACGAATCTGCGCCATCACATGATGGCTCTAGTTCTAATAGCAATTGCATTTTAGCAAAAGCATTTACTTTGGGTTTTATGCATACGGATGGAAGTAATTGCTTCAGTTTACAAGTAAAAAGCATTTGCTTTCTTTATGCATACGGCCCATTGTAACTACATGTATGTATATTGGTGCCTACTTTGTTATTTCCGCAGGGCGTTCCTCGGAATGCTCCACCCTTGCCAGAGGGTCCTCCCGGAATTGTCATCGAAACTGCAAAAAGTGAGAACACTTCTAAACGCAAAGACTGAACACAAGTCTTGTCCTCGATTTGTGAACACCATAGCCGTGGTTACACTACATTGAAATACCCGGGTTTTTTGACACCCGGGTCTAGCCCGGCTGTGAAAAATCCCTCCTGAGGCCCGGTGCCTGTCAACACTACTCAAATTTTGTGACGGGGACCTAAATTAAACCCTCCAAAAACCGTTCGAGCTCGGAGGGGATTATTACACCGCGTTTTTAACAGGTGTGGACAGAAAAAACCCGGGTTCGACACGGGTTTTTTATGTAGTGTAACAAGGGCTATGTGGTGTTACGTGTTCAAAGATCCGAACACATTGTTGAACGTATTTGGGATACTTGGGAACACCAGTGGACACATTTCTGAACGCATATCTTGTCCTCGATTTCGGAACATAAACCATTGTTAACAATAAATCGGAAAGTCGTCTCCGAATATTTCACAAATTTTCGACCCCAATCGGGGTCTTCCTCAGGCGCTATGTAGAAGAGATCCCAGAGGTGAATGAGCTAGTACCTAATGATTGAAGGTAGTTATAATATGGAAGAAGCCCCGGGCAAACAGGGAGCTAAGAGTCTAGGTTGAATAAGATGTCTTCCTTTAGTAACAAGCTCTAGCACTAAACAAGGGGGCCTTTGTCCTCTTTCACAAAGTAGGACGCAATATATTTAGATTAACATGTCACATCAACGTGACACATTTATGCTAGGCGTTCCACGGTAAAAGACGTGTTTTTTTGCATTCTGAAAATAATGTTCTCACTTTTTCCTCTGTCCTTGGAGCACTTCAGTACACTGCACATAGACTCCTTAGTTACACCCTGCAGAATCTGAAAAAGGAAATCCAGTCATGGTTATAAGAGGTATCAACTTTTGAATAGAATCGATGACATTCGCTATAATGTTTCGATAAACTCCTCCCATACTAACCTCTACCCACTACGTTACCCGCGCTCTGAAACTACTTCAGTTGATGCAATCCTCGAAATATCACTGATAGAGGGCGTTAGCTGTCCGATTCGGGGAATCCCCGCTGGGATCTGCCGCGAGTATGAATATACAGTGTACATTTTGTACACGTATCTTTAGCCAATCAGAAAGTGTGTTACTACGGCGTCAGTTAAACCTATGATGACGGCTTGTGATTGACTTCCTCGTCACACAGCGCCGTCTATTGACTGATGATCCTTAAGTTTTGGCGCCAATCATGATGCCAGTGCTTAGTGAGTCTATACCTATGGGGTCGTTCAAGTACATGTATTACATACGCAAAATTTTGGAAATTTTTGACCCCCCTCCCCCTGTACGCATGGCATACACATCTATGAAGACCCCCCTACCCCCCCCCCCCATACGGCATACGCAAAAAGTGTGGAATGACAATGCATATACTGGGCTCCAGCTACCATTAGCGTTTGCAGCAGTTTGCTACATTTTTTTCTAAATTGGCTCCTAAAAATGTCATTTGCTACAATTTTCTTCAATAATCACAATGTTTTTTTTTTGAGAATTCACTTTTGTAGTGTTGATCAAGACGACATTTTGGCTCCCATCAATTTATAAAAGGTGCGTATGCACAATTGCATACACACAGCAGATGACCCCCTCCTGTACGCTCTCCATACACATGGCTGACAACCCCCCTCCCCCTAGCTGCTTATGTAATACTTGGATGATCCCTATGACCAACTGAACAATGGGGACGAGTGTAATGTTTCGAAAGAACGCTAAATGTACATGCTTTCGCGAACCATCACCAGATAAACCACCAGCGAGAACCAGAATGGTGAAAAGAATGCCAACAAAAATTCACAGTATGCACAGCAATGCATAATGCACTAAAATCGCAGTTGTAAGGTCATTGGGCCGTATGCATAAAAATGAAGCATTTACTTCTAGCGAAAGCAAAAAGTAAAAGCAGTTGCTTGAAACCAAAAGTAAAAGTTAAAGCAATTAGTTGGTTTCATATGCATAATCTTTTACTTCTACTTCAAAGCAAATGCTTATAAATGACAAGCATTTGCTTGTTTACCAAAGGTTCTAAGTTGGAGCAATTGCTCAGTATTATGCATATGAATTCTAGCATTTGCTAGAAAGGAACAAGTAAATAGTAACTGCTTTTTCTAACAGCAACTGCGTTTTTGCAAAAGCATTTACTGTGGGTTTTATGCATGCGGATGGAAGTAATTGCTTCAGTTTTCAAGTAAAAAGAATTTGCTTTTCTTTATGCATATAGACCATTGATTCCTGACTTGCCACCGGGATTTACTCCTCCAAGGGCGTATAACACTAGGGCACATCATCACCAACAGAAGAAGCTGGACCCCGACAATGCTTGACTGTGACCCCAAAACTGCGATTTTGGTACATATGAAATAAATCCTATACGAACATCCCCGACGTATCTGTGTCCGGTCCCAAATAGGTGACTGCATTGGGCATCAAGTCCATATTCCTCCCCTGGAACTGAATTGAGAAACTTAACTTAAAACGTTGAACTATGAAGGATTTCGAAGCAGTAGATTTTGCAGAATACGACTCCGAAGTTTGGCTGTCTAATGCATTTCCCATGAAACTAAAATCCTTCTTTCGCCTTTTTCTCAAAACGGCGCTTGATTTGAGGACATGTCAACAAACAACTGTCAACAAACCCCGCGAGCCATTCGCTTTAAGCTCGAGGACACGTGCTTTTGAATTAACTGTCTTACTTCTCTTCGCTCTCAAAGTTATGTAAGAAGAAACATTTGATAAAGACGGAACGAGAAATCTGATTTTTCTGGAGTCTGTGGTGGCAGATTTCACGTAAGCATGATATTAATGAAATGGTCCATGGACCATGTGCTCACCTGCATGAACTAGTGTAATGACAGAGGAAGGTACTGTACATATCAGTTATGAGCAATGTGGGGCAAGTCATTCCCGAGTAACAGGACTTTGATGATTTTTGGGTTATGTCGCCTGGTGGCCATATTGGATATCCGATCGGCCCGAAACTTCACATGCACATAAAGGTCATCTAGAGGGAACCACATAGCATATTTGAGCGCTCTGGATCAAGTCGTTCCTGAGTTACAGCACTTTGATGATTTTCAGGTTATGCCACCTGGCGGCCATAATGGTAATCAAACCAGGCCGAAATTTGACGTGCACGTAAATGTCTTCTAGAGGGAGGTACATATCATATTTGAGAACTCTGGGTCAAGCTGTAGCACTTAGATGATTTCCAAGTTACGTCACCTGGCGGCAATAGGGACTTCCGGCAAAGCTCCGTATCGTCGATCCGTATCACGTATGACGTATCGAGCTAATGCATTTTCTATTAAAGTCATACGTCATACGTGACACGGACCGACGATACGGAGCTTTGCCGGAAGTCCCTAATATTGGATGTCCGATCACGCAAAACTCGGTGTTTTTGAAGGTACCCCTCTAATACACATTTATGCAAGATATGAAGTCGCTCAGTGAAATATTGGCGAACTGTGGCAGGTTCGTTACTTTTGTACAACTTTGACCTCTGTGACCTTGAAAAGTAGGTCAAATCAAAAAAACATTATATACGTTATGTATCCTAATTAGATACGCCTATGATAAAAATTTGGAGATGATCCAGTCATTAGTTCAGGAGTTATTGCACTTTTTGTGTTTTTGGTTTTGGCCATCTGGTGGCCAAGCCAAGAATCAAATCGGACCGAAACTTGGTGTCGTAGGTCATCTGACCTAGGGTATATTTTACCAAGGTTCAGGTCAATAGCCCTCCAGCTGTTACGAAACGTGCCCTGCTAACGGACGACGACGACGGACACCGCATTACGACTATAGCTCACAGGTGAGCTAAAAATGTTTTGCCTTACTTCGCATTGATGGGGCAGCATCGTCGTGGACACAGTCACCATAAACGCACCACTGTAATTGGAACAAATGGTTTCTAGAATATAATCACCGGTCGGTGGTTTCGCGAACGGCCAACGGCGCGGAGTGTTAAGACCGCCCTCATCTCAATGAGGGCGGTCTTCCTTGGCTTACTGGAATTCTCTCTCGCTCTCTGTTCCTCTGGCCAAGCAATAGACCACGTATTGGGTCATATCATAAAGGAATCAAACATAAAGGTTCAACTTACAAATGTAGCATTTTATAAACAAATCCATGGTTTCACCAAAACCCCAAAAATGTTGAATGCTAGTACATGTAATTTGTCTGTAACTTTACATACATGTAAGGATATTGATGATATTCTAAATGATACAATTCAGCCAACAACCGTTAAATCTAAACACTGGTTATTTAATTAGAAGGCCTATAATTACCGTACGACCTCTATTATCAGAAAAAATAACTTAATTCCCACTATTTTGCTTTACGTGTATTACTAGTTCTACATTCTTGGTACTTATATATTCTTGCTATTAGTTAACTGTCAGTTAACTTTCTGTTAACTAGCAGTAAACTCATAGTTAACTATAACCATAACTGTAACTATACTTCTTAACTGAGACATTTGACCTCACCCAGTGACCTGCCAGCTCCACAGGTTTACCATCGATCAATTTCCAATGCAGGCCCGTAGCAGCCGGGGGGGGGGGNGGGGGGGGGGGGGGCGGGTGGTCCAAGGCCCCCCCCCACCTTTTTTGCCAAAAATACATTGGCACAAATGTCCATTTTATATGTCCATATTTTTGCTCTCAGATCCCAGGAAAATGCATCTAAAGCACTTAAATTGTGCTTTGGGCTTCAGTTTCCGGTCCCGACCGCCTCCGCCGAGCTACGCACCCAACCTTTCTGTCAATCCCATCTGGTGCTCACCAATCTATCTGGCCTGACGGCCATCTAGCCTGGTTCGAATCCATCACATTTCCCGTTTCTGAGGGGGTGAGAGCCTCAGCCAATCATCGGGGCGCGAAGGAAAATCGACGTGCCAATCAAAATCCATGTTACAAATGCGAGCGTGAAGAGCAAAGAAAGTGTCCAACGGTGATTTGTTTCGCGAGTTTTGATTGGCTCGGAGGCGGGGTCAAGTAGGGGTCAGGTTCATTAATAATTTATGCATTAACGGAAAAGATGACAGGATTCGGACAAGGCTAAAGACGGAGTCGATAGCCTTGTTTGGACAAGATGGTCAATCCTCGAGCCGACCCTGCCAGGGACCCCCCACTCATCAGAGGGCTGCTACGGGCCTGCAATGAGCCAATTCTCGACGAAGATGGTTACATGTACATTACCTTCTTATCTCCACAGCTTGTCTTGGGGAGTGCAGGGATGTAGTCCCAGAAATATCTCCCATATTCTGCACAGTAAAGATTTTTGCATATGATGTGGTCAGCCTGGGAAGTCTGAAATTAGAAAAAATGTGACGTATATTGCATGAAACTAGCTTCCGGCATTCTTGTCTTATCCCACTGTCATTTAGCGAGGTTTCGCAAATCTGACGAAACACGAAGTACGAAATACGAAATTGGACTTCATTTCCATGACGTAATGTATTTCAGGAGATGGTTGGTACCACAAATTTCGCCTGCTGCAAGAGCGTCTTTTAGTGTATGACGTTAGACCGATTGAGTTACGGCGTATATTAAACTTTGAAATTTATCTTTCGTTTCCACTTCGTAGATACGAAGTGGAAATTTAAAAATTCAAGATGCACCATAACTCTCTTGGTCTTACATGATTTGCTAAAAGACGCAGTGGCGGCAGGAATATTTGTGGTACCAACCATCTCCTGAAATACATTAGGTCCTGTAAATGAAGTTGAATTTCGTTTTTCGTACTTCTTGTATGGTTCCCGATCAATCAGATCGCAAACCGTGTTAAAATTGCCCCAGAAGTATTTGAAATATTCAAAGTATCAGGTGTAGATACACTAATGTCCATGACTGTACATGTACAGTCTTTTAAAAAAGTAAAAAGACAGCTAATACCTCAGCTAATAGGGAGGTTTCGCAAGCGCCCGGTTAGGCCCTACGACGACATTTATCTATTGCGTTGGTATACCCAAACAATAGATAAACGTCGTCGTATGGCCTAACCGGGCGCTTGCGAAACCTCCCTAATATTGAAGGTTTCAACCTCAACATGTACATGTATTATGTTATGCCCTATAATGTTGTTAAAAGGGTCACATACGAAATTGAGGGTTTGTGACAAAATACCACTAAAATATCATGAAAATATCAGTATAAAAACCTCATTTTTCAAGATTCGGAACTTTGAATTCAACATCAGCGTGATATCATTCACCAGTCGATCCTTGGCTATGAATCCCTGTGAAGAAACTTTTTAAAAATCATTTCCCATTTTCCAGATATGAATATCATCGGTTTTTATGAATTTGATATTCTGCAAAATTCGATCGTTCCCATATTTTTAGCTCACCTGGGGTGAGCTCTTGTCGTGGGTCTGCGTCCGTCGTCCGTCGTCGTCGTCGTCGTCGTCCGTGTTGATAAATCGGTCATGTGCACCAGTTTTTCCCTCCAGCAAGACCTTGTGGTTCAATTTTTTCATGTAAACATATGTGCAGAGGCAAGTCGTTTTATTTCGCTATATTACAACCCTGTGAATCATAATTTGTTATCATTAAAAAATAGGTGCAGAGGCAANCTTAGCTTGGCCACCAGGTGGCGGAAACCAAAAACACAAAAAGTGCAATAACTCATGAACTAATGAGTGGATCCTCTCCAAATTTTTATCATTGGTGCTTCTAATGAGGATGCATGACATAAGTAAGAGGTTTTTGATTTGACCGACTTTTCAAGGTCACAGAGGTCAAAGTTCAAAATTTAGTCATTTGGTGGCACGTTTCGTAACTGCTTGGGCTATTGACTTGAAACTTGGTACATATACACCCCTATGTCAGACGACCTATGACACCACCTTTCGGTCCGATTCAATTCTCCGCTTGGCCACCAGGTGGCCAAAACCAAAGCTCAAAGTCCAACAACTCCTGAACTGTAACTGGATTGTCTCCAAATTTTTATCAGGTGCATCTAACGAGGATACATGACCTTGGAACATTTCGATTTAACATTTGTCATTTGTTTTTCTGGTACGTTCACCCAGGTGAGCACATGGTCCATGGACCATTTCATTCCCTCTTCAATAGACAGAGAATTTAACGAAAATCTTAAAATGCCCCAAAAATATAGCATGTTTTTCTGATGATATTTTGATACTTCTTGAAATCGAAAAGAGATTGTTCGAAACTTTTTTCGCAGAATTTCTTACACATCATCAGGGAATAATATCAAGCTAATTTTGAAATGAAAATTGGGGATTCTAAAAACTGTGTTTTTTCTTCATATTTTGAAATTCCAATATTTTCATGATAATTTGTCACAAATGCTAAATTTGGTATGTCATGATTTAAGCAAGATATTTTTGTGTATAAAAATGGCAGTCTTAAGGTCCTTACACACCAAAACCGCACCGCGGGCCGCGACGGCGAACTCAATGGATTTTGAAAAGGGGCATACCGCGGCGGCGAGTGCGCGTCACTTTTTGCCTTTTGAAAATCCATTGAGTTCGCCGTCGCAGCCCGAGGCGCGGTTTTGGTGTGAAAGGACCTTTACCCATAAATGACCATTGGCATCTCGGCAGAATAGGAAACATCACAGTCTTTTTAGCCCGCTTGGCCGCAAGGCCCAGCAGGGCTTATGCTGTGGTTGGGGTCATTGAGTGGTGGTCTGTCGTGCGTTAGGACGTACATGTACGGCGGTACGTACGGCGGTACGTACGGCGATACGTCCGTAAACTTTTGGTTTGTTAGCGCTCTAGCGCCTTTATTTTTTGACGAATCTTTTTGGTCTTTGGTGGGTGTATATATGGGCCTAAGATCTAGGTCGAGTTCGATTTTGAGCACGATTGAATTCCTATTTTGGCCTCCAGGGGGCGTTTTGTGAAAAATTTCAAAGGGCTATATTTTGATAATGGTTTGAACTATCGTGTTGAAAGTTTGTACACATGTTCCTCTAGATTATAGCAACTTACAGACAAACTTTCGGTGAAATCTGATTCTTGACTTTGCCACTAGGGGGCCAAAACCAAAATCACTGAAAGCGCCATTTCTCCATAACCAAGAGATGAATTTTTGTCAAATTTTTATCATGGGTATATCTAATGAGAATACATCAGATAATAGCCGAGTTTTTAGTTTGACGTACTTTTCAAGGTCAGCAGAGGTCAAAGTTCATCTGAAATTACGAAGTTGGCAATTTTTGTAATGGTCTGAGCATTGCTTTGAAACTTTGCACATATCTACCTCTAGGCTGTAACAACTCAAAGACAAATTTTTGGCAAAATCCAATTCTTCACTTTGCCACTAGGGGGATGATGATGATTCCCACCACCATGCTTCAAGCCAAGCGGGCACAGTGCCATTGGCACTATTTTTACTTTTTAATAAGACTGTACCTGTAGATGTTATAGGCCTACCTTTAAGTATCTAAAGCCAGTTCCGGCGAACTGCTCACACTGTTGGTCGGGACCAAATGCTTGGCCAGGTGCGTCGACATCTGGGATATCAGCACCTCGTTCCGCGGCGTCCGTAAGGCAGTTTTTTCCAGCTCTGGAATGAATTCTGTACTGTGTAAAAGTCTACAAATCAAGATTTCGTTTATTCGGTCACGTGGTCACCATAGTGAGCCATTATTTTTGTCCTTGATTTTTCCGCCTGCAAAAAATTTCTCTGGTCGATGTGGGCAAATACAGAAATCATACTAGTATGCGAAAGCATCCAGGGGGAGTGGTATGGTGACTTCCCATTCGCCCAATCCCTTTTCGCCCATTCCCCCTACCCATTTTGCCCTTTACCATTTTGCCCCATTGCCGCCTCGCCCAATCATCTTTTCGCCCACTTACCATTTCGCCCTTTTGCCAATTCACCCTTTGCCGATTCACCCGATGCCATCTCGCCCCTTAACCATTTCGCCCCTTCACCAATTCGCCCAATGCCATTTTGCCCATTCATGAACTCGCCCCTTTACCATTATTAAACGCAAAATGGCGTTTGGGCGAAATGGGAAGGGGCGTTGTGGGAAAAGGGCGAAATGGTCATTGGGCGAAATGGGAAATCTGGGCAAGGTGGCTTTGGGGCGAAATGAAAAATGGGCGAAAATACATGTAAACTTGGGCAAAATGGCAAAAGGGCAAGACAGATATTGGGTGAAATGGGAAAAGGGCGAAGTGGGAAAGGGCGGAAAAGGAATGGGCGAAATGGGGAAAAAAGTGGGTGAAATGGGAATGGGCGAAATGGGAATAAACCGAGTGGTATAGTCTGATGACGTAGCCAATATAAGTGGAGCTCCAGGATGGTAATTCTTACTTATCTAACTTTCTGAAGGTCTTCTTGATGGATTCGGTGCTGCAACTCGAGAATTTGTATGCGTTTTTGTACTTGTGGAGGTTAAGTGTTCCGGTGCTTGCCTTCATAATGAAATCGTCACTGGGAGGACACTCGCTTTCTCCAGGTTTGTCGTGACGTGCTCCGAGACTGAAAAGCGAAATGGAGTGGGTGTGGGATTTTCCCGTCTGGTACACTCTTTTTAGGCCCGTCTACACGATCATTACCGGAATGCGGAATGCGGATCGCGGAAACGGAACGCGGTATAGACATTTGTTCACTCCAAGCCATTTCCCTTCATCCATTTATCCGCACGCGGTATTTAAAGCGGTGATCGGTATGAAAATATAATTTGGTCAGCCTCCAGTCAAGTCTCTGTTAACATTTATTTAAGGGGGCGGTAGTGGAAACATACAGCGCCGTTTTAGTGCGGCGGTCGAAGGTTGAACCGTCTTATTTATGAATAAACATGTATTGTTAATAAAATTAGGCGTCAAGGACAAGCTGATCATGGTTCGTTGCCAAAACCCACACTCTTTCAAAAATATTGTCCAGCACAATGCTTTTGTACACCCAGTGCGTCCGTGCACATAGGCCTATTTTAATGACAATAAGGAGGTTACATATACTTTAATAGCCCGCGTATTTCGAAAAGCGTGGGCGTGTTTAGGCCAAAATATGACAATTTTGGGAAGACTTTTCTCGTCCATCAGGCATCGCACTTCAGTGGTTCCTTTTCATTTGGCAGCAGTTATTTGTGCGCAGGGCGCGACGTTGATATTTTTTTCACTATTCAACAGGATTCGGGAGATATTCTAAAAGTTCATTTTTGACCAATTTTTTGCACAAATTACATAATTATCATTACTAAGAATTAGAATTTACAAATTATCTCAACGTCGGCACCTGCACATATGTATTCCCCAACATTTGGTGATAAAACGCCAGGTCCCAGTCGCCTTGTTGCCGAGAAATCTATGACGAAAAAGTCAAATGGGGGGTCTCATTGTTTGCTTAATTAGCTGATTAATGAAAGATGAAAACACATAGTTTTCAATTCAGATGTGTAGAACAAGAGTAGCAATTTCATAGAAATACATGAAATCGATGCTACCTTTTTGCTTGAAGAAAATATGAATTGTTTTCAGTCGCCATTTGCAGTGCGCTTCCTTATGGCTACCGCCCCCTTAAAGTCTGAAATTTTACAGATCCAGTCCTGGGGACTCTGCTGCACAGATTTTCTGTAAAATCCTCTGTTATTTCTAACAGTGTACCAACTAGCTCCTGAAATACATTACGTCATGGTAGTGAAGTCTAATTTCGTATTTCGTACTTCGTGTTTCGTCAGATTTGCGAAACCTCCCTAATGTACATGTACCATGTGTACATGTAAGATCAGAACTCACTTGTGTCCTAGCTCGTGGGCCGCTGTCGTGATCTCTTGCGTGGTAAGTGTTTGGACACTCTCAACAACCGAGACCGACAATTGCAGACAAATGTCGCCTTCAGTCGCCATGCCTGGTAAATATAAGGAACGTAGGTTAGTCAGGATACATGTACAGTCTTGTTCGTATTAATATCAACACCTATTATCTCAAATATCTCATAAACCATCAAACCAATTTGAATGCGGTTTTCTGCATATATGCAGAAAACCGCATTTAAATTGGTTTGGTGGTTTATGAGATATTTGAGATAATAGGTGTTGATATTAATACGAACAAGACTGTACATGTATATCGTTTGCCTATCGTATAGGCGGAACATTTCCAAGGTACTGATATGTATGGCGCTCCAACGCGATCACAATTCAGTATTTATGACGTGTTATAATTACATATCCACACGTCGATATTTAATTATCACGCGTCGATATTGAATACCCACACGTCGTTATATCCACATGTCATATTTTAAGCACAACCACACGTCGATATTGGCATCCACGCGTCATATTAGGGAAAAACAGACTTCGATATTTCATTTCGATTACACATTTCACAGAACCACACATCAGAATTAGGAGCTACTCGTCGTATTTCGTTTGACTGATGTTTGACATACGTGTGCTCCTCCCATCTTCTCTTTCAACCAATCATATTGTAGTAAGGGGCCCTAACCCACTGCCTCAATAGGTGTCACTAGTGGTTAAATGGTTAACTTGAACATGTTGAATGAAAGCGGCATTCAGTTCCTGATCAATTTCCCACACAAAAGGCGTTCATTGTTTAGGACCTGATTATATGTTATGTGCTGCCCTCTATCATAGTTATGATCCCCATTGCACGGCATGGGTCTTTTAAGGTGAAGGGATACCTAAGCACAAAATAATGCACGCATAAAATTGAAAAATCGATATCTTTTCTATGACCTAAAGTAATCTATTTAACGAAGTTTATTATTTAAGTATAGACCCTCCTCCGTACATTCTGATATAAAATTGTGAATTTGGGTTAGCAGTAATGGATGTTTACATCATGTTGGGACATACCGAATACTTTCGGTATCAAAAGAATTTCTAGAGGGGCATGCCACCAACAAATTACTCATAAGACAAAGAAAGATGGACACAAACAAAATGTAAATAAACAATGATTTTCGTGGCCCGCGAAAATACCCGTGATACATTATCTTTAATGACGTACTCAGTGTTCGTACCTAACACAGTGGGAACTTTTTGTCCTTCTTTTGTTAAGCCATATATGTTATATCTGAAAAAGAGATTTTCAATCATTTTGGAGTGACTATCCAATAGTTATCCACCAAAATATGATCCCAGAAACCTCTTTGATTTTTCGTGTTCGAAGTGGTTTAGAAAGTAGCGAAATGTGGGAGTGAGTATATATACTCCAGCCACCATAAAAAATGGTCCATGGACCATGTGCTTACCCGTTTGGACATAATAGTGTAATGACAGAGAGAGGTATATCAGTTATATGAGCAATCTGGGTAAGTCATTCCCAAGTTGTAGGACTTCAGTGATTTTCAGTTTATGCCACCTGGCGGCCATGCACTGGGTCACGTCGTTCCTGAGTTATAGCACATTTGATGATTTTCGGGTTACGCCACCTGGCGGCCATATTGGAACCTCAATCAGGCCGAAATTTGATGTGCTTGTAAAAGTCATCTAGAAGGAGGTACATATCAAATTTGATCGCTCTGGGTCAAGTCGTTCCTGAGTTATAGCACATTTGATGATTTTCGGGTTACGCCACCTGGCGGCCATATTGGAAGTTTAATCAGGCCGAAATTTGTCGTGCTTGTAAAGGTCATCTAGAGGGAGGTAAATATCAAGTTTGAGCACTCTGGGTCAAGCCGTTCCTGAGTTATAGCACTTGGAAGATTTTCAGGTTACGCCACCTGGCGGCCATGTCCGATCGGGCCGAAACGCGGTAATTTTGAAGGTACCCCTCTAATACACATTTATGCAAGATATGAAGATGCTCGGTGAAATAGTGAAGAATTGTGGCAGGTTCGTTACTTTTGTCGAACTTTGACCTCTGTGACCTTGAAAAGTAGGTCAAATCAAAAACCCGTTATATGTTATGTATCCTAATATGATACACTTATGATAAAAATTTGGAGATGATCAAGTCATTAGTTCAGGAGTTATTGCACTTTTTATGTTTTTGGTTTTGGCCACCTGGAGGCCAAGCCAAGAATCGAATCGGACCGAAACTTGGTGTCATACATGTAGGTCATCTGACCTAGGGGTATATATGTACCAAGTTTCAGATCAATAGCCCCAGCGGTTACAAAACGTGCCCTGCTAACGGACGACGACGACGACGACGACGGACGACAGACGCTGCACCATTGTAAGAGCTCACGGATGAGCCAAAAAGTATAGTGGACGCACAATTAGTTTTTGTGCAGCCTGCCAGTGGAGAGGGCACCGCCAGAATTTATCGAATGGTTGAAGCTGGAGCCCCAATGAAGTGGTTGTATAAGGGTAGATTCATACTTCTCCGTTTTGCGCTTGTGCGTTCCCTATGTTTATGTGTGGTACCAAATTACTTTTTCTACCACGCACTCACATAGGAAACGGACAAGCGCAAAACGCAAAGTATGAATTGGCCTTATTAAGGCTGCAATCACATAGAACTACACGCTACACGTACACGCCTGTTAACGTCAAAGGCCCGTATGCACAGACGTTCCTCCACTCACACTTGAGTGTGAGGTCGACCTTTACCTATTGTTTGCAGGGTAGAATACAAAAGATTAAGGTCGACCTCACACTCAAGTGTGAGTGGAGGAACGTCTGTGCATACGGGCCATAGGCTTCACAAAGGGTTTGCGACCGTGAAGCCTCTGTTAAAGCTGACGTGAACGAACAAAAAGCCCCCATGCGACGAGCAAGAGAATTGCAAACGCCCTGCAAACACCTCAAACGAAGGCCCAGAACATGATAGACCCGACGACGCCAGGAGGGCGCCACCTTATTTGCCTTCAGGCTGTCAACATCTCCGGATACCTCTTACCACTACTCAAAGAAAAGAAATTGTAGTCATTTAGACGGGATTCGAACCGTCGACTTTCTCATTTGTAATCCACCACTCTATCCATTCGGCCAACGAGCCAGCTGACAGAGACTTGATTTGTGTTTGTGATAGACGTAGGCCTACGACTTACGTAATAATATTCTACGAATAAGAGAAAACATGGGAAGCCTACCAACAAGTTTGGTGGCCGAATGGGGAAGACGGTGGAACAAAGATAACAGGGCGCGGGTTCGATTCCCAGCTGGGTCAAAATTTTTTCTTTCAAAAAAAGTGTTCAGCAGGAGCTCACCAGAGGATGTTGACAACCTGACAGCGCGAAGACGAATAAGGTGGCGCCCTCCTGGCGTCGTGGGGTCTATCATGTTCTGAACCTTCGTTTGAGGTGTTTGCAGGGCGTTTGCAATTCTCTTGCTCGTCGCATGGGGGCTTTTTGTTCGTTCACGTCAGCTTTAACAGGCGTGTACGTGTAGCGTGTAGTTCTATATGATTGCAGCCTAAGGGAATGCATGAACGAAAGTTTTGGAACTTACCCGGTTAGAAGCATGCCATGGTCATGTTTGTCTAAATTGCCATTTGCCAGTTCCGTGAGTCTCCACAAAGCGAAACGTTTCAATGTCGCCGAACCATCCACCATCTCGCCCTCTGCAAAGTCATGTGTCCAGGCATCAGGTTGCTGAAACAAATCATAAACAGATATTGGTGAGCTGGCTTCTGGCATTCTCACCACTAAAATCATCACACTTTCAGCGTTGTTCAATTTTGTCCCCGATTTTTCGCCCTTTTCCTTTCACGAAGTCTGTTGACTATTAAGCTGCGTTTAGCTGACACGCGGTAAGCGGAATGCGGATTGCGGAAACGGAACGCGCAATAGACATTTCTTCACTCCAAGCCATTTCCCTTCATCCATTTATCTGCACGCGGTAAGCGGTTTGCGGAACGCGGATAGGCGGAACGCGGAAAGACCGATCACTTGGTGTAGCGATTTTTCCGCGCGGAATAAAAATCCGCGCCCTATGGAGCACCGTGATTGGACAGGGACGGACCAAACCTGCTCAATGCTTAGAAAAAACACAAGTGATACCGCGTGCAGATAAATGGAACACGCGGAATATTTATCGCGTTCCGTATACCGCATTCCGTTTCCGCGATCCGCATTCCGCTTACCGCGTGTCAGCTAAACGCAGCTTAAGGCTACCTTTACATATATATATCACGATACTTAATAAAGCGCAGTATCCAACCAATATCTTGGTCGCTCAAAGCGCTGTACAAGAGAATTATATGGAGAAAGATAGTTATTCATCAAAGGCCTGAGTGAAGAGAAAGTGTTTCAGCTGCTTTTTAGCTCACCGTGGTGAGCTTATACAATGGTTGTGCGTCCGTCGTCCGTCGTCGTCCGTCGTCCGTCGTCGTCGTCGTCGTCGTCGTGTTCCGTTAGCAGGGCACGTTTCGTAACCGCCAGAGCTATTGATCTGAAACTTGGTACATATATACCCCTAGGTCAGATGACCCATGACACCAAGTTTCGGTCCGATTCGACTCTTAGCTTGGCCACCAGGTGGCGGAAACCGAAAACACAAAAAGTGCAATAACTCCTGAACTAATGACTAGATCTTCTCCNGACAGGAGGGAATTGCAGAAATCAAGACGAGATGTTACAAGGGCCTGGACATATAATCTGGTGGCATTGAATGATAAATATTTCCTAATCTTTCCAATGTTTCTAATATGGTAGTTAGTAGTCTGCACGCAGGTATTGATATGCTGCCGAAAAGAGAACTGATTATCGAACAACACTCCAAGGTTCCTGGCAGTCTCAGAGGAATAAATATCAGCGTCTATGATCCTTATTGATGGAAAGGTTATATCTTTGCTGAGACGTTGTGAACAGATGAATAGTGCATAGAAGTATACGGTATACGAAAACGCCGGTTAACAATGGCTTCACGGTCGTGAATCGTTGGAAAGCCTTTGTTAACCGGCGTTTTTGTATACGGTACCGTATACTTATGTAACGGAAGCCTTAGGGAGTTTTCGCAAAGCCCCCGAAACGCCAACGGGAACGTCTATCCTTTTGTTCGGTGGTCTCTTCGTAGCATCGAACAATGGGTTTGGCGTTCGCGTTGGCGTTTCGGGGGCTTTGCGAAAACTCCCTAATGATGAATTTTAAATTCCCGAATAAGGAAATATAAATTATTTCACTGGCTTAGATTTTTATGTACGATTTTTTGAGAAATTGTCTAGGTTATTTTCGAGGACGCCTTCTGGTTGGTCATACTGAATTACACGATCTCAGCGGCACACCATGCTTCAGTAAAAAACGGCCGCCAAGCTTTTTTCATCACTTGACAAGTTCGACGCGCTGTGATACCATTACTAACCCTTCATCAGGTAAGGTAGCATACATCAACTCATTCTTTTATGTGTAGGAAAAGTTTCCATACTTAATTCATAACTAAGATCATTCAAATACGCCTCCTGAAAATCTCAGGTCTAATACAGTCGCACCCCTCCCTCAATGCCCTGAGGACACCCACCCCATTTCGGTGGGGAAGAGGGACATTCCCTCATGTGTACACGCCAGTTGTATAGTGTTGTTATAATTAAATTTGTCACTGCCTTGGTGCTGGCGATTGATGCCTTATGTGAGGGTCCGTGGGTTCGAATCTGGAAGAAGGACGCTATCATGTCTTTCACCTTAACCCGTTTCTATTTCTTATTCATTTATTTATAATTAATGCTCAGTTCACACGATCCAATTTTTCTGTAAAATTTTTGGTCAAATTTTTCCATTCGACCCTCTCAATCCACACGGTGGATTTTTTATTAGTCTTTTTGGATTTCGAGTCAAGGAGAGGCGCAGTATAGATGACATAACCATATAAAATAGTCCCAACACCGTGAAAATGACATATATGGCTATTCATAACAAAAGGCCTAGACAATAAAAATATTTCCCCGTGCCACACGGTACGATTTGTAATTATTCGGTCAAATCGTAGGAGAAAAATAGGACAGGCTCTATCCAAAACGATTTTGGATGGTTGGTCAAATTTGCGGATTTCCCCCGTGCTACACGATAAATTTTTTTGCTCAAACTTCTTTGGTCAAATTAAATTGGACAGTGTGGCTCGGGCATTAGTCACATGTCGATGTTTTGAAGGCTACTATCTTCTTCGCAAAAGCTAATAAGAGTCAATGTTAGGAAGAATGATACGGCCACCACCTGAATAGTTTTTTATGATTACTCACTGCTTGATAGTAAACCGCAACTAGCCTTACGTAGATAGATAACTCCGGGTCATCAATGGTGGCGTAGTCCATGTCCATCTAAAACACAAATGTAGCCTTTTTTCAAAGGTTTGTTATCACGGTGTACAATCAACCTTGCCGTACAGCTGCGGGAGAAAGTTCCGGTCACATACGCTTGGCAAAGCTGAGATTCCAAATCACTATAAATACCATGCTAAGGGCAAAATGATAACCCAAGGCGAATGAATACACTAAAAAAGCCTAGCTGCTGCAATATCCCCCAGAAATTCGCAGGAGAACGCATGGAAAATCGGCAATTTTAAAATGAACTGTACGGCTGCGGGAGAAGTCTAATTCTCCCGCAGCCGTACAGTTCATTTTAAAATTGCCGATTTTCGATGCGTTCTGCTGCGAATTTCTGGGAGATATTACAGCAGCATGCCTTTTATAGTGTATTCGTTCACGTAGGACTGTCATTTTGCCCTGAGCAGTGGTATGATGACGTCATTTGATGACGTCAGTGCATAGCCTCTATAGGCCTGCCGGTCTCCTTTAACGACTGAATACGTAAACTTACCCCATTAATGAGATGACTGAGATGATTCCTAATTTTCTGCTCGTCCCCGTCATGGCTGTAACAAAATAATGTAGTGTATTTTGAAAGATATTATTCAATTTGAAACATTCAGACTACATTGGGTGAGGTCAAATAAAAAAGTTAACTAATAGTTAACCCTAAAGTTAACTTTTAGTCGCAATAACACTTGAATTTGACCTCCACCTGAGAGTTGAGTCAACTCATAGTTAACTACGAGTTAACTAAGAGTAAACTAAAAGTTGACACTTTTTTGACTACGAAGTAACCCTGTAGTTAACATAACCCCAGGAAATCATACAGAGTTAAGAAAAATGTACTACAGCTCATGTACATGAGGAGATAACCGCCTGGCAGTTAACTTTTAGTCAACAGGAGGGGAGGTCAAATGTTAGAGTTAGGAGTGTCAGCCATGTTTGCTGTTCCAGTGCATCAGATTTTTGCTTTTAAGGCATGCAAGAGGAGCAGAAAACTTTGTGAGGACCCCTGCTTACAGCGGTGAGCCAATAGAATGACATATGTGACTGACTCAGGTGCAGTTTGATGACCTTGTGGACTCAGAGTTAACTAAGTGTTAACTATTAGTTAACCTTTAGTTAACTAAAGAGTTAACTAATAGTTAGCCTGAAGTCCGAGTTAGGGGTTCAAGTTAACTATTTTTTCATGGTTACCCTCGGGTTATCTTGGTGTCAGCGTTAACTATGAGATTTGACCTCACCCAATGTGCTGTATCTACTCAGTGATACCAACAGTTCATTAGTTAAAGCGAATGGCTCGCGGGGTTTGTTTACATTTTTGGTGGTACCTTCCAAAGAGAGTGAATCTAGCCTCCAGGCAAAGCCGTGGTCCAGCCATATGCAACACCTGTGCAAATATGCGAATGTAAACACTGGGGACGAGGTTCCATTAAAAATTTGTTAAAATGGGTAAATGACGTTTTCAAATTCAGTAGGTCAAGATGTACATTTTGTACTATTGCCATTGATTTTGAAGCGGCAGATTTTGCAGAATACGCCTCCGAAGTTTGGATGTCTAATGCATTTCCCATTAAACTAAAATCCTTCTTTTGCCTTTTTCTCAAAATGGTGCTTGATATCGATGACCCACTGTCATGGCGCCACAACAAACCCCGCGAGCCATTCGCTTTAAGGCGACATTCCACGTGAGAGAAATGTCGACATTTTGTCTCAGCCGACTGTCGACAGAACTATCTATGGTCCGTCCACATTAACCAGTGCATTTTCGGTATAAAAATAACGTTGTCGTTAACGTTTACGTATATCGTTTAATTTCTAAACCTCACTAATAAAGAGTGTTACATCCTTAATTTTTTGGGCGAGACAGCCTCTCATGAATTTCCGTCCGCCTAGGTGTTGCTCGATTGGATTGAGTATAAACTAGCATGGCTTACTCGTTGTAGCACTCATAATCGCAGAACATCGCCACTTCCACTCCATATGTCGTATCCGAGTTGAAGAACCAGACGGAATGGAATCTATATTGTGTAAATTACAAACAAGAAAATTTTAAATTTGGTCAAACGTTTCGTGTCATGCTTGCAGTTCCTGCCCATTTTTTTTCTTATCAGGTCTAGTTTGGAGACAGGCCTCCTTTCACACCTGTAACAGTTAAGATTGTCCCCGGCCCTGTGAAAAGTGTCCGCTTCTATTGTTCAATGACGGATTAAGGTGCATGGTTATAGAAACCAATCACCGGAGATTAGAATGTTACAATAGGAGCTTTTGTTGCTGGGACAGTTTTTCCTGGGTACATTCTTTCCTTTCACACCTGTGCTACCGTTTGTCAGTGTTTGCCCTTATTATTTTGGAAAAACTGGGAGATATCGAGAGTCGGACATGTTTCTGTGTGTGTGTCCCCGATTGCTGCAAATGGTTTTGCTTACCAGAGCCAAAATTCAGAACTTCGTTCCTCTTCCACACTGCTTTGTGGGTGACAGCACCCTCGTCCACATCCCGCCTCTTGTCAATGATTGGCGGGGTAGCTTCGAGGTACATGGTATAATTGGCGCCCAAAATCGCACCATTCTGGAAAGTGACCGTCGATTATTGGTTCACACTTGTTTACTGTTGTGTAATTTTGAGAGTATTTTTGGTCAGAATGGGGCCCTCGACCCATATTCATAAAACTACTTAAGTCTAAGTGTGACAATTATCCTTTGTTCAACACAAAAGATAAGAATCACACTTTGACTTAAGTACGTTTATAAATATGGACCCTGAAGGATGAGTAACCACCGTTTACATTGACACACGCATGGCTGCATGATGATGGCCGAATCGGGTGGAATATTTACCACGTCTTACTTAGTGAGGTTTCACAAACCTGACGAAACACGAAGTACCCAATGTGAAATTGGACTTAATTTCAAGGACCTTATGGACATGTTGGTAGACATGTAGACATGTTTCTGGACATGTTGGTATCTATCACAAATATCGCCTGCAGCAAGAGGGTTTTTAATGTACATGTATGACGGTAGACCGATAGAGATACGGTGTATATTAAAACTTTGAAAATTTATCTTTCCTTCCCGCTTCGTAGCTACGAAATGTTCTGTCGAAGTACTAACTAGTCGGCATTACTACAGAAAAATGGCTGTTCATGAAATCTTTTAGGAGGCCAATGATTTATCCCGTAACTTTCTAGACCCTTGATTCAGTGCAGGTTAACTTGTAATGGAAAGCATACTTACCACCGTCCTCTTGTAAATTCCACTGGCTAATGGTTCACTCTTGATAAAAAATGCAGCTCCGTTCTGTGGGTCCTGGTAGGCTCTCCCAGCCTGCGAATTAAAAAAAAAACGTCCACATATGATCCCGCGATAGATTTGTTTCATCGTCAAGCAAAATGGTTTGTCAAAAAAAATGTGTATTTACAGCAAATGGTTTGGTGTCGAGAAAGATTTTAAATCATTGCCTTTCGTTTGGTGTCCAGAAAGTTGTATTTTCAACTACATGTACTGGTTTTGGCGTGCAGAAAGGTGTATTCGCAGTCACTGGTTTGGTGTGCAGAAAGGTGTATTCACAGTGAGTGGTTTGGTGTGCAGAAAGGTGTATTCACAGTCACTGGTTTGGTGTGCAGAAAGGTGTATTCACAGTCAGTGGTTTGGTGTGCAGAAAGGTGTATTCACAGTCAGTGGTTTGGTGCTGAGAAGGTGTTTTCACAGCCATTGGTTTTGCGTGCAGAAAGGTGTATTCACACCCACTGGTTTGATGTGCAGAAAGGTGTATTCACTGCCACTGGTTCGTGTCCGGAAAGGTGTATTCCCGGGGGTGTATTCACATCCACTGGTTTGGCGTGCAGAAACGTGTTTTCTCAGCCACTGGTTTGGTGTCGAGAAGGGTGTATTCACAGCCATTGGTTTGGCGTGCAGAGAGGTGTATTCACAGCCACTGATTTGGTGTGCAGAAAGGAATATTTACAGCCACTACTTTGGTGTGCAGAGAAGTGTATTCACAAGTACTTGGTATCGAGAAAGGTGTTTTCAAAGCCACTGATCGGGTGTCCAGTGGGACTACACACTTTCGTGGCACTTCACTTCGAACAAGTGCCTCAGGAACAAACAAGGGTTTGCTCGATTTGGATACCCTCCGTGGTGGATTGATACCTCGTGTTATCGAGGATGACATATTCAGGGCTGTTGCACCTGCATCCTGTCATCGGCATCTTCACTGAGTTCAGGTCAAGACTCGGCTTCTCCTCCCTTGACCTTCACGCAAGCAAACCACATTCCGTGTTCAAGGATTTCCCCCGTCCGAAAAATAGCAACCAATCACGGCAGAGCTTGCATCGGCAGCTCGGTTATGATGACAAGATGGTGGGCTCGATGAAACTTCATTCGAATGCAAAGTCTCCGTGCAAGGACTTACAAGTACTCAAAAAGAAGCCGCGGAGGCAATATTCGATGGAGACTATTTGTTATTCTGTTGTAGGACTGGCAGTGGGAAGTCAATTATGTACCAGCAGGTTAGTGTTGTTCGCAACGAAGTTGACCGGCGCACTCGTATTGAATATATTACCGCATGAGAACCGAGGCTTCTGATTGGTCGCACGAGAAAATCCCAAAGCGTTGAACACGGAATCTGGTTGCTTGCTGCAGAGTGTAGGAAGAGGTTAGCGATTTCTACACGATGCATTATGCAGAATGGTCATCGGCGACACCATGAAAATATCGCCGGAAAATGTACCCATTCGTCAGGTAAGGTTTGTACACGTCACTTTAGATTTCAGCCCCAAATATGCTTTACAACGCAGATTGGATAAACACACATCAAAGCGCTCAGACTGAATAAATTACAACTTGCACCGACTTCACCCCCTTCTTAAATGGCTATTCCACCACATAATGTGTTCTTAAATTACGGGAATTTGTTTAGTAAGGTAATGTCTATTTGATATTGCTAAGATTGTATTTGTAGCATAAAATATAAAATAAAATGCAATTTTGGAATTCTTTAGAGTTGGCGCCCTCTGGTGGCTCCACCAACCGGGAAACTTAAGAATCGGGTTTTTAGCCCGCTTGGCCGAAGGCCAAAAGGGCTTATGCTGTGCTAAATGCCTTAGTGGTGGTCTGTCGTGCGTACGTGCGTGCGTGCGTGAGTGGGTAACATTTTGCCTTGTCTGCACTCTAGCGTCTTCAGTTTTCGACGGATCGATTTCATATTGCATATGTGTATATATGGCCCCAAGATCTAGGCCAAGTTCGATTTTGGGCGTGCTGCGATTCCTACTATGGCTACTAGGGGGCGTTTTGTGAAAAAATGAAAAATGGCTATTTTACACTAACGATTTGAGCTAGGATGCTCAAATTTGAACACTAGGTACATCTAATCATGTTACATCATATATATAACGGGTTTTTGATTTGACATAATTTTGATGGGAAAATAGGTCAAATAACGAAAAATGGCCCGATATTTGGGCTTTGCCTTGTCTGCACTCTAGCGTCTTCAGTTTTCGATGGATCGTTTTCATATTGCACGTGTGTATATATGGCCACAAGATCTAGGCCAAGTTCGATTTTGAGCGTGCTGTGATTCCTACTATGGCCACTAGGGGGCGTTTTGTGAAAAAATGAAAAATGGCTCTTTTACGCTAACGATCTGAGCTAGGATGCTCAAATTTGAACCATAGATACATCTTATCGTGTTACATCATATATCTAACGGGTTTTTGATTTAATGTAATTTTGATGGGAAAATAGGTCAAATAATCAAAAATGGGCCATTTTTGCTTTGCCTTTCTGTGCACTCCTAGCGTCTTCAGTTTTCGAAGGAATATTTTCATATTGAATATATACATATATGGCCTGAAGGTTTAGGTACTATGATTCCCACTTCGCCAAGCGGGCACTGTGCCATTGGCACTATTTTTGGGGTATGTTAAGAGTACCCTACAATATACAACATACTGCGCATTTGTAGTTTCCAGCTTAAATCCCAGCTCCCGGACTAAAACCGAGCCACTGGTGTATGCTTACAGCCACTGGTTTGGTGTGCACTGCAGGAAGGTTGATTTACCATTTTTTACAGCTGTAAACATGGTAAAAACAAGGTTAAAACATTCTAGTCGTTCTAGAGCCTCGTTAGTGATATCGGCCAAAGACCCATTTTTCAAGATGGCCCCTTGGCAGCCATGTTTGAATCAAATCGGGGTAAAATTCGGTATTGGCATAGAGGGCATCAAGATACATTTATGTTCACTGGTTGGTTCATGCCTCGTTTGGCGTTGCGGTTCTCGTTGGCGATTTACCCACATGACCGACATTACGTCGATTTGAAGTAGAGGTCGTTTTAATGGAGCAAATGTAGGGAGCACTTCAATAAGACTGCCTTCGGAGTCTATATTCTGTCGGCTGTTGAGGTGATGTTACTCATCATCTGAATGGGTAATTTGGTTGTACACCTAGGACGCACCTGCACTGTTAGAAATAACAGAGGATTTTACAGAAAATCTGTGCAGCAGAGTCCCCAGGACTGGATCTGTAAAATTACAGATTTAAATAAATGTTAACAGAGACTTGACTGGAGGCTGACCAAATTATATTTTCATACTGCTCTCAGAAGGCATCATAATGGGATGTCCAATGGAGTCCAACCAATACAGGAAAACATGAATCATACCATATGTAAATTTACAGAAAGTGCTGGTGACTCTGCTGCAGGCAATTTCTGTAAAATTACTGCAAAACTACTATACTATTGTAAAATTAATAATTTTTAACAGTGTGGTTTGGACGCCTGTTGGGCCACCACCCAATTTAAACGTAAAGTGAACTCACCAGAGCCTGAGTCGTCTGTTCTTTCACCGGCGTTCCATCCTTATTGATTTTATAAATCGGGAAGTCCGTGTTGATATTGTCTCTCCGACGTAAGACCAGGTCTTGTTGGCAATCGTGTCGCTGTGTCCTTTGATTCCATTCTATTGGTGGAACATCACGTTTGCATTCGTCACGCTGTATCCTAAGATTCATGAGCTGAGGATAGGCGACTTTACTTGGGTTGAGGTCTCTTACGAGTACTTCATCGTTACCTGACGATGAAAAAAAACTTTGGTTTGGTTCACGGCTTAGATATTATATATCGGGTGTCCCCCCAAAAAGTAGACACTTTTTGTCTCGCAATATCTCACTTACTTGTCATATTTTTTATGTTAAGCGATAAAAAAATGTTATCTTTCGTCGCCGACGGGGGGGGTTCCAACCCCCAGAACCCCCCCTCTGTATCCGCCCCTGAACAGAGACTTGACTGGAGGCTGACGAAATTATATTTTCATACGTTCTCAGAAGGCATCATTCTGGACAGTCCAATTGAGTTCAACTAATACAGGAACACATAAATCACACCATATGTAAATTTACAGAAGTTCCTAAAACTCTGCTGCAGGCAATTTCTGTAAAAATATTACAAAAATTTCTAACAGTGTATCCTCTTCTACCACCATTCTCAGCTGCATACAGGCACTATCATCTGTCAATCAGTGGGGGCCCCTCCCATACCAGTCGTGCGACAAGCCTACTTCGAGGGGCCACTCCAGAGTTCAGGAAAGATGAGTGGTCTCCTCAAAGTCCTGATTGCAACCACATGCGCTACTCAAAATGGGACTCTCTCAAAGAAAAGGTGTATCGCGCGAACGAAATAAAAAATTCAAATAGGAGGAGTTAAAAGACAAGATCCGAGTTTCTTGGGAAGAAATTTCATTAGTCAAAATGCGTCAGAGCATTTCAGAATGGAAGAAACGGCTGAGAATGGTGGTAGAAGAGGATGGAGGGCACATCGAACATTAGTTGAAATAGGTAATTTTCTCTCAGACTGATATTGCATTTTTGGACATGCAATTTTGATTTGGACAGTACTCACAGGAATTATATCCGATTCCTTTGATATTTGCAGGGCTTGCTGACGATATGCTGAAGGTGGTCTCTGTAAATTCTCAAAGATTTTGCTTGTCAAATAAGTGAGATATTGCGAGACAAAAAGTGTCTACTTTTTTTGGGACACCCGATATAGCTCTATTTATTCCATTAGAGAAATTATTTAGTGTATGCGCAGTCAGTTTATGCGTTGCAATGCACTACGAATGTTATTTTCACGTGGCTCACTCGGGGACGTTTTAGGGAAATCATAAGGAATGCCCAGACCGCTCCACAAACAAATATGAAAATAGGGAGTTTTAGAAAGCAAACGATTGACGTAAACGTTAACGACAACGTTATTTTCGTGCCGAAAAGGCAATATAAAATCTGGTGAATGTGTAGTATGAAAAAGAGAGGCAAGCATAAATATGGTCCACACTCAAATAATGTGCCTTTTGAAGCTACGAGTCTTCCGTTTATCGCCCACTTCCTCAACAACCACTGAAAAATTTTAAAAAAATAAACAAAAATCCCTCCCCACCCCACGTTTTCACAAAAAAAGGATGAAAACTTATTTTTAGTCGGCCTTATCGGCCGGTGACCTTTAAACAAAAAAAACGTATTGAAAAGAAACTGGAAAATTATAATAAGATAAAGAAATTAGGTACATGTAAAATATTTAGAAAAAAAAATAATTATAGGCCTACAAGCTAAAGTGGCAGTTAGTAAGAAATAAAAGTGGAAAATAAGAAGTGGGAAATTTTGCACTTTTCTGCGAATTTTTCAGTGTCTCAAATTGGGTTGAATTTTTTTCCTATCTTGAGAAATATCGCCCGAAAAATCAGACAAAATGTCATGTCATTTTAAGAAAATTTCTCAAAATGGAAAAAAAATTCTATCCCAATTTGAGAAATTGAAAAATTCGCGCAAAAGTGCCAAAATTCCCACTTCTTATTTTCCACTTTTATTTCTTACTCCCTTACTTAAAGTTGAAATTTTCTACTTACCGCTATCGATGCTCCTGCAGGTCGCAAGAGAAAAGACAAGCGCAAAGCAAAAAACGGTCGACTGAATCATCAACATGTTGTGGTGCAGCCACGTCACGTACTGATGAAGGTTCCTCTTTAGGGGTGCTTTTAATGAGTCTGTGTTTCTATTCAGAAGCTGGCCAGGTGCAGTCCATTGTCTCTAGCCTCCCCGGTGATAATCCCCCTGACGGAAATAAACATATCGCCGTCTTGAAATGTGTATGGCTTGTTTTTCTCATTCAGAACGTCAGGGGCCTGTTTCATGAAGTAACTTTAAGCCGAGGGTATCTTTAACCAAATGGAAAATGCATTGAGTTAATGGTACCATCAGCGTGAATTCACTTTGTGAAACCGGCCCCAGGTTGATAGACTCAGAATTGGGGTGCATCATCTCATGCCCCTTAAGCATGGCGCACACGAGCGACTAAAATGGGGGCGACTACCGATGCGACTACTAGGTCGCATGCGATAATTACCTTTGAGGTCGATCAGTGATGTCATCCGCGACATCACTGATCTCCCAGTGAAGCATTTGTCGCAAACGAGTCAAAAAAAACCTAAAAAAAACCTTAAAATATGTTCAGTCGCTCCTGTAGTCGCAAGGCTAGTCGCCTAGAAAATCGCTCGTGTGCGCCATGCCTTACCTCCACTTGTTTGTAAGACATTTGTTGTACCCTGTGGGTCCGGAAGTGGTCGCCTTACTTTAGCTGTAAGGCACTAGGAATGTTCCGAACAGGCCACAGTTATGACCGTCTCCTTGTTCCTAAGTTAATGGGGACCCTAGCCCACTGCCTCAATAGGTGTCACTAGTGGTTAAAACTATTGAAATGAAACTGACATCCCGGTCCTGATCAATTTCCCATACAAAAGGATAAATATCAAGAAGTCCACTTCCAGAATCTTGCGAATTTTCGACCCCAAACGGGGTCTTCTTCAGGCACAAAAGTCATGCATTGTATAGACATAGACATAGACATAGACATAGTTTATTTCAATCTCAAACCTCCCATGGAGGTATCAGAGGATACATGTCTGGTTATTACAAAATTGAGGTGTAAAAGTTTACAGCTCTTTCAAAATTGCATTGTACAAATTACACAACGCTTTGGAGCGGGTTTCAGTGTGCTCCCCTCTATCGTAACTAGGATCCCCATTGAAACATCAAACTTTGGATATTTAATTAACTGTCGTATCGAAACTAGACGAAAAAAGAAAAACTGCAATAACCGGGCTATTCAAGTTAACGCGTTTGCAAAGATTAACGCTTATTGGTTTTAACCTGTTGTTATTTCAAACGACACTGCTGAATCTGCAGACAGCTGTCTTTCCTTTCTTGCAAGTTTCTCCAGTCTCACTGCGATCGCTTTCGACCCGAGTTTTCATATCCGCCAGTGGATAAGTCGTCGCCGTAGATAATATCTGGCTTAGAAGTTTTGATTTAAAAAAATTGGCTTAACTGGCATATAAGACTAAAACAAACATGCAAGTGATCCTAGTTAAACTTGCAGCCAGCGGTAACAGCTGTTAAAAACGTATCAACCAAGTTAATAACATGATCAGATCGACCAGGAAAAAAAGAGCGGCGTGAACAATTGTGTTAGTGATTCTATGAAATGTGCAGTGTTTAATTTCGATGTAACACGTTTTGCACCACTCAATAGGGAGGTTTCGAAATCAAACGATAAACTTAAACGTTAACGACAACGTTATTTTTTGTAACGAAAATGCAGTATAAAATCTGGTTAATGTGTAGTATGAAAAATAACGTTGTCGAAAAGTTTACGATGATCGTTTGATTTCGAAATTTCCCTTATATCTTTATTTCTGTCCCGCATCAATTTTTTGACTCGTAATTTTGATTCTATCGTCGTGTCAAAACTGTTCGATATTTAGGGCTGAATTTTTTACACTAGATTGGTAACATCCATATATTTGCATGTGTAAAATATCAAGAGTGCAGCTTGCATAGTGTGAAATATATTGGAAAATCCTTAGGGGTCTTTTTTGGGCCACCCGATACCTGTAATGGAGATTCCGTTACCATGTTTTGCATTCTTCATAACGGCAAAAATAGATCAGTGAATTTGCTTGCTTATCTATTTTTGATAACAGCCATAAGAGTGACAAGCCAAAAACAAAATTGAAGTATTTACGTCTGCAAACCAGTTGGAGGTCTGTATAAAGAGCTGTCATGCGTATTTTCAAACGTCCCCTTTTCGCAATACTTAGATCAGAAGTGGTGAAACGTGCTCATGCCTCGTGAAGTCGCCGACCGATGTAGAGCCGTAAACATTATCATCTCATTGCGTTGCTGCTTCGGTTGTCTTCCACCACAAAGTAGTATTTCCCGAACGTACGGAAGATTTCAGTATTGGGCTGCTTCGTTCAGTGCACAGTCCGATGGAAAGGAAGTACCCGGTACATGAATATCACCCCCGAACATACCACTGCGGAGATGTTGACAGCTCTGTTGCCTGAAGACAACTAAGGTGGCGCCCTCCTGGCGTTGTGGGGTATATCATGTTCTGAGCCTTCGTTTGAGGTGTCTGCAGGACGTTTGTAATTCTCTTGCTCGTCGCATGGGGGCTTTTTGTGCGGATAGGTCAGCTTTAATTCAGTTGTCTGCATAAGTTAGTTGTCACCCAACGCTGAACAGGATTTCTCGTACAGATTCCAACGTTGGGCTGCTTGGACGGAAAGTGAAATCATGTAGGCTATGCCGTGCCGCGAACAGACCAGTGACGAGATGGCCATGGCCTACTACAATTTCACTTACACACCTGACGAACGAACTGCCCAAGACGCGAGATCCACCCTCTTACACGTGATAGGGGAACTTACAAAGTACACAAATACATACGTCATGGGATTCATCGTAATAGTTGGGATAATGGGTAACGTGTTATCCATAGTAGTTTTCACAAGATGCAAGAGAAAGGATGTGGTGACCGTGACGTACTTGACTCCGCTAGCCTACGCCGACTTGATCACTCTCATCTACGGCACATACCTCTGGATTGTGACCGGAGTTACGGAGGAATCGGTCGGCTATTTCTTTATGGAACCCCGTTTCTCCTTAACCCCCATCTCATTCTGTGCAAAGTCGTGCATTACGTGTACAGGGCATCCTCGTGTATGTCTGCGTACATTTTAGTATTGTTTTCTCTCGAACGGTGTATTGGAGTCTCACAGCCATTAAAGGTCCAAGTTTTATTTACAAGTAGGAGACGACGTCTGGTGATTGTAACAACTTGCTGTGCACTCGTTTTGTTGAACATTCCTGTCTTGGTGTATTATAACCTGCACCGTCTCAGTGGTTCAGCTACTGACGTTGATTGTTTTTTCTATGCCCCATACCTTTCCGTCCTGGAGAGGTATTGCCTTGTACAGATAGTGGACAGCCTCTTGCCACATGCTTTACCCTGTTGCCTGATTATTGTTTTAAACATCCTGATAATAATCGGTATTCGGCGGGGAGAAAGGGCCGCTTCTCTGCTCAGAAATCCCGGTAAACCACGGAAGGACGATCGCAGCAGTCAAGTCAGCCTATCCCTCGTCTGTCTGCTATACATCGTGAGTACCGCCCCGTATTTATCAGTCTGGGGTTATTTTGACTATATGCGTGATTTCATGAGCCACACAGAGCAAGAAATTGATGTAATATACATGGTTGGTATTTTAAGTCAGTCTATTTCAATGATGAATTACAGCTTTAACTTTCTCATATATGCATCCACGCTGAAGCTCTATCAAGATGAACTGAAAACCTTGGCTTGCCAGATCGTCAACAATTGTTTTCAAAAACAAGGAAACTTGTGATGCTGTGGTCTTTGTCCTTAAAGGAGTACGGTATTGCCACTTTTTCTCGACAGCCGGCGCCACTCTCCAACCCAGGGACTAACTGCGTTGTTGGCGAATTGACCCGATTTACTACGTACTTTTTGTAATGCATTGTTGTAGTTCGTTTTACTGCCGCTAGGTGGCTCCCTCTATTTCGGCAGTCCAGTAACGCATTTGAGATCCAATACCGTGTTCCTTTAACGGCAGTCGGCAGAATCAAGATCCAGCGAACAATCGATAGAAGCTGTCAGTTTGTTTTGGGTATTTGTAAAATAAGAAATGAAACGAAACCAGAAACGAAGAAACGAAACGTTCGAGCTGCAAGGTTGTATTAGGTCTTATATTAGGGAGTTTTCGCAAAGCCCCCGAAACGCCAGCGCGAACGCCAAACCCATTGTTCGATCACACGAAACGAGCACCGAACAAAAGGATAGACGTTCGCATTGGCGTATTTTTCGGACGTCATAACAACCATAAAAATATGTGAAACAATATAAAAATAGATTTGGTTTGTGCACGGCTGCAAATATCACTTTATAAGGAGTTCTATATACAGAGTTGTGATGCTTTTATCCAAACAAGAAGAAGTGTCAGAATCTGCCTCGAGAATTTTTCGACCGATTTAGGTCAGTGAACAGTATCGTCTCACTGTGCTTCTCTGCTCAATTCAGTTGTCATCCAGCACTAAATGGGATTTTCCGTACGAAATGGAGCACTGACCTACTTTGTTCAGTGCACAATCCGATGGAAAGTGAATACATGTAGTGCACGTGTATACATGTACATGTATATCGTGCTACGAACGGACCACTGACGAGATGGCCCACTACCATGACTACAGTTTCTCTACGGCACCTCACGAAATAACTGCCCAAACTGACACAACATCCATCCTCTTACACGTGATAGGAGAACTCGCAAAGTACACCAACATATACGTCATGGGATTCATCGTAATCGTGGGGGTGATGGGAAACGTGTTATCCATAGTAGTTTTCACAAGATGCAAGAAGAAGGATGTGGTGACCGTGACGTACTTGACTCCGCTAGCCTACGCCGACTTGATCACTCTCCTCTACGGCACATACGCCTGGATTGTGACCGGAGTTATGGAAGAATCGATCGGCTATTTCTTTATAGAACCCCGTTTCTCCTTAACCCCCATCATTCTGTGCAAAGTCTTGCATTACGTGTACAGGACATCCTCGTGTGTGTCTTCGTACATTTTAGTATTGTTTTCTCTCGAACGGTGTATCGGAGTCTCACAACCACTAAAGGTCCAAGTTTTATTTACAAGTAGGAGACGACGTCTGGTGATTGCCACAACTTGCAGTGCACTCGTTTTGTTGAACATTTCGGTTTTGGTGCATTACAACTTGCACCGTATCAGTGGTTCAACAGAAGTTAATTGTTTTTTCTACGCTCCGCACCTCTCCGTTGTAGAGAAGTATATCCTTATACTGACGATGGACAACTTCTTGTCACATGCCCTGCCATGTTGCCTGATTATTGTGTTAAACATCCTGATAATAATCGGCATTCGGCGGGGAGAAAGGGCATCTTCTGCCCTCAGAAAACCTGTTCAAGGAAGCGGCGGACGGAAAGACGATCGCAGCAGTCAACTAAGCTTGTCTCTAATTAGTTTGCTATACATCGTGAGTACCACCCCGTACTTATCCGTTTGGATATATTTTGACTACATAAGTGATTTCACGAGCCATACTAAACAAGAGATTGAGGTGATATTTTTGGTCGGTATGTTCACTACGTCTATTTCAATGATGAATTACAGCTTTAACTTCCTCATATATGCTGCGACGCTGAAGCTCTATCAAGATGAACTAAAAAACATGGCTTGCCAGATCGTCATGTATTTTAATGAAATGGTCCATGGACCATGTGCTCACCTGGGTGAACGTACCAGAAAAACAAATGACAAATGTTAAATCAAAATGTTCCAGGGTCATGTATCCTCATTAGATGCACCTGATAAAAATTTGGAGACAATCCAGTTACAGTTCAGGAGTTACTGGACTTAGAACTTTGGTTTTGGCCACCTGGTGGCCAAGCGGAGAGTCAAATCGGACTAAAAAGTGGTGTCGTAGGTCACCTGACATACGGGTGTATATGTACCAAGTTTCAAGTCAATAGCCCAAGCAGTCACGAAATGGTCCACCAAATAACTAATTTTGAACTTTGACCTCTGTGACCTTGAAAAGTAGGTCAAATCAAAAACCCGTTATATATGTAATGTACCCTCATTAGATACACCTATGATAAAAATTTGGAGGTGATCCAGTCATTAGTTCAGGAGTAATTGCACTTTTTGTGTTTTTGGTTTCCGCCACCTGGTGGCCAAGCTAAGAATCGAATCGGACCGAAACTTGGTGTCATAGGTCACCTGACCTAGGGGTATATATGTACCAAGTTTCAGATCAATAGCTCCAGCGGTTACGAAACGTGCCCTGCTAACGGACGACGACGACGACGGACGACGGACGCTGACCCACGACAATAGCTCACCCCAGGTGAGCTAAAAAGTAAAGATAATTGTGATGCCCAGAAACGGATCCAAGGGGGGACGCACTGGGGCGCGCGCCCCCTATTTGGGCCACTGACCGCTTTATTTTGCTGTGTAAAAGGGACACATTTCCCTCCGCCTCACATTTATACTGAATACAGGCTGTGCTGATCTGCCTAAACTGATATTCATAAACGGTCATAGTACCCCACCTTACTTGATACTCCACCTAATGCGTTGCTAACGCCTAATTCCTTTTATGGAATCAAGGTTCCATGGTTCCATAAAGGAATCAAACATAAAGGTTCAACTTTCCATTTTACAAATGTGGACAGTATCCCTTTAAACTTCAACAGATTTGCATTCTGACTCTTCCATATGATAGGCAAGACCCTTCTGCATGTTTACTGCAAATTTTGTTGAATTCCGACTAGTTGATCTTATGATACAAAAGGACTGAGTTAATGAGAACCGCACGAACGATGAAAGCGCAGGGTCATCTGTGTACATTTGAATACCGGGTAGGCTAACATACATGTACATTTGCACATGGAACACTAATTGTGCTGAAAATTGCTCTGTTATCCTCAGAAATGGAATTCAAGGCATCACGTTGACAGATTCATACCCCACTACCATAAAAAAAGTTGAAGCTCCTGCCTATTACGTAAAGCCAGAATTCAGGCAGTGAGAGACATCTGGTGGCAACACATGAAGTGTATCCCTCTGTTACTTCATCGTTCGCAGTTAAACCTTCATGTTTGATTCTTTTATGATGATTCTCATTCATTTTGAGCTTGCATGACCTTATGATAGGTACCCCGCTTAGACGCACCTAAACGTGTCTTTGGTGCCAATCGAGGACCTTGTTAAATTACCATATAAACGAGGTCCTACAACTGTCCTCAGTTAGATAGCATGCTTAAATGTAGTATTAAACAAGAAAAAGTGACATTTAGAAATGGGTGGGTCCTTAGTTGTAGTCCACTGTTGCGGGTAAAATTTCATGTGTGGGTCCACAGTTGAACGGTGAAAAAAACGATGTGAAATTATGCCGACCAACCGAGGACATTTTCTAATACACTCAGTAACACACCCAGCGCAGTCTGTATGCGGTTTTTCACATTCTGAACGAGGACTTTACTAACGAGGACGTCCTCGTTTGAGGGAGGTCCTCTATATGGAGGTGTGTATTCATACAAATGTCCTCGGTAGAGGCCATCGACACATGCCAAAGTATGTACGGACCCACCTATACTTATATCAAGCCTATATCGCTCGTACAGCTCATTGTCATCGTACTCATCTAGAGGGTGAAGTCGGTCACGAAATACTCTCCCGCGTTGAAAAGCCCTCCTATGTATTTCAATCTGCGCTCCTATCATTAGGGCAAGCAAAAAAATCTTTAGTTTATTGTCCTTCGCCCGCACCAATTTTCAGCGCCGTGCAAAATTTATTTTTATTTTTTATCAGTTTGAATTTCACGCCACGCTGCGTATCACAGCGCCGCCAAGCGGTAGATCTGTAAACAACAGTTGTCAGAGCGTGCTCTTCATGAATTTTCAGCGCTTTTGTGACAAAATCCAGTCTTAGAGGGTCGGGGTGGTGACATAACATGCTCAGGAGGAGCTGATTTTGTAATTTCTTCGTACCAAAGTAAAATAAAAAATAAAAAGTGCCCCTTGCCCTATTTCAAGAACCACTCGGACGATAAACTAATTTTTTTGCTTGCCCTTAGCACTGCCATTTTAAACAGTGTGTGGTACACAAAATAAATGTTTTGCAGAAAGAACGTTTTATTTTATTTAGTTTATTCATTCATCTTATGATATACTTCCCATTGTTTGATCTAATCAAAACACATGTAATCAATGCAGTCGATTATTTAAATTCGTATGCATACCAACGTGATTAGAATGATTCTCACAAAAGATAACGTCTTCGTTTAGAACAACTCCTTTCGTTCACAACAGAACAATCTGATGTTGGTAACGCGTCAAACTAAAGGGTACCTGGAGTTGTAACATTGGATACACATCATGACTTCACGAATTCCACGAAACGGGATCCAAATGGAAGCAAGTACTAGTATTTACGTTCAAGCCTTATTAGATACAAGTTACAGGAGTTACAGGAGCCGAGTGGTTATTACGTCCGCTCAGCAAGCTGCAGGTCCAAAGTTCGAATCCAGCCCGAGCCATATGGGATTTCATTCCAGATGTAATATCTGTGAGTGTTTCTGTAGCTCAGTGTTCCCCAACAATAGACACGGCCTATAATGGTTATTGTTGGCTTAGTTGCCGCTGAATCCGTTAGGAGGGAAACAATAAGAAAAACACAGAAATACGGGGAACACTACACCGACGTTTACACCGGCTCTTCAGTCTGTCTTCAGTCTTCAGTCTGTCGCATGGGACAGTAAGCTGTGGTGCCTCAATGTAAGCTGTGGTGCCTTGTACCTTGTGTCTTTGCTAGGAGGCCTGTCGAGTGCCAAAGATATAAGGCTGACCCTTAGGCCTAGAATCCATTCACGCGATTTTCGTGCCGCGCGATGTCGCATCCTTTGTCCACGACCAACGCGGTGGAAACAAACAATGCTTTCGAGCGTCTGCGGCAAGAAAATCGCGTGAATGGATTCTTAGCCTAACAATCATCTTTCCCATCAGCCAATCATTCTACTCCTTAGAAAGTAACAGGTGTTCTGATTGGTTCCCACGTTCTTGCACTCGACTGTGATGCTAGGGCAAGTAAAAGACCCCATCCAAAAGAGGAACGTGAGTAGCTTTGTGATGGCCTCCTCCGTACTTACCAGGGCCAATAATGTTATAGCGTCGGTCCTGACGGAAAAACCAAATACAGATACAAATAAAAGTTACACGTATTTTCACCATCAGCTACACAGCTTATTAGGGCATATCACGTATTTTATCTATTTTTGGTATATATGAAACTCTTCATATATATATATATGAAACTCTTCATGTAATTGAATTACAATGGGTGAGGTCACAGCCAGTGTTACACCCGGTGTTGGTGTTAGGTGTTACACCTAATCTGAGCTCCTTTGATCCATGTCTGGTGTCAGGTTTTGGGATCAGGATCAGGTGTTAAAATCAGGATCAGGATCAGTGTTAGGATCACGATCAGCGGCCATCATTTGCAGGAATGTCTCTATATTCGCCTTGAACTAGACAGGCGTAGCCTGGGGTCTGCCCTGTGCCCCTCTCCACATGTGGAACTCATCAGTCGCTCAGTTCCTCCAACTGGGCATCTGTTAGTCTCATGAGCCAATTGACTGGCTCATCACTCTCAGCTGGTCTTCTTTCAAACCTTGGAGCTCTTTCGGCAGGCAAAATCACCATGACTTGAAAATTAGGGATGAAAAACATCTTTCTCTTCTACAAGTTCACTTACTACACTAAAAATGGCTGCATCACTGATCAAGTGTTGTGACCTCAAGACTGCTATGATCCCTAGAGATCAGGTGTTAGACTAATTGAAAATGCATTGAGTTATTTTCTGATCCTAACACCAAGCTGGATCAGAGTGTAATGCCAGACCGTGATCCAACACCTAACACCAACTGTGACCTCTGATAACACCATGATCCTGGTGTCACACCAGGGATCAGGTGTGATCGGTTGGTAGGTCACAACAAGGGTGTTAGGTGTTAGGATCAGGTGTCAGGTGTTAAGAATAACACCAACACTTGATCTTAACACCGGTTGTGACCTCACCCGCCCGAGGATAGGCCCTACTCGTAAGCTTGGCAGTACACTGTCTGTGTAACCCATACTTTTGCCATGGCAGATGCCTAAACTCCCCCGGCAGTTTCAAACCTCTACCCACTACGTTATCCGCGCTTAGAAACTGCTATTGTCGACGCCAATCTCAAAGTATGACCAACAGATGGCGCTCGCTGTCCGATTCGGGAATCCCCATTTGGGAATCTGCGCGATACTTGCCAGTAAGGCTAAGAATCCATTCACGCGATTTTCTTGCCGCAGACGCTCGAAAGCATTGTTTGTTTCCGCCGCGTTGGTCCTGGACAAATGATGCGACATCGCGCGGCACGAAAATCGCGTGAATGGATTCTTAGCCTTAGGCTGGCTGTCCATTCACGCGATTTTCGAGCGGCAGACGCTTGAAAGCATTGTTTGTTTCCGCCGCGTTGGTCGTGGACAAAGGATGCGACATAGCGCGGCACGAAAATCGCGTGAATGGATTCTTAGCCTTAAACGGACCAAATTAGTGATTGCCAGCTTACATGAGGCAACTGGATTATTATTATATAGCCTTCAAAATGTCCAAAACGTGGGTGCACACTAACAGGTGCGTGACAACATTGCTCATATTTGCAAACGGCATTGACCTTGTTGACTTTCCAATCGGAAAAAGTATGAATACACAGTGTACATTTTGTATACATACATATAACAGCCAATCAGAAAGTGTGTTACGGCGGCGTCGGTTAAACTCGTGATGACGGCTCGTGATTGGATACCTCGTCAAACAGCGCCGTCTGTTGACTATCCTTCAGTTTTGGTGCCAATCATGCCAGTGTTTAGTAGGTCTATACCTACGGCCAACTAACACTGGGGACGAGTGTAGGCAGATGCCATACAAGTCCAGTTCGCCATTTGCAAACCACTCACTTATGCACGGACAATCAGTGGCAGACACGGTCAGTTTCCTCAACACTCTGTGCTTGAAAGCCAAATATCCTGACTTGTCGTTACTGTGTCCGTAAATAAGTGAGATGAATATCACAGTCAGCATCATTTTTTAGCCAATCACGGAAGTGGTATACGATTCGAGCTTGTGATGGTGTGTACATGTACAGTCAATGGCGTACGTCTGTATATGTGTACGTCTGTATATGATCAAAAATAGATAATACGGTGGCGCCCTCCTGGCGTCGTGGGGTATATCATGTTCTGAGCCTTCGTTTTGAGGTGCTTGCAGGGCGTTTGCAATTCTCTTGCTCGTCGCATGGGGGCTTTTTGTGCGGATAGGTCAGCTTTAACCTAAGGAACGGCAGGTTATCCATAAGTCAAAGGAGCACTTCTGAAACAAGTGACAAATGTCAGGCATTCAACGGCAGGCTTATTTCAAAAGGATAGTTTCTGATTGGCAGATCCTTACGCCTGATCTTGGCTGTCAATATGTTACGACGATTCTGGCATGTACTATAAGTTGCCTGCAGTTGAAAAAGTGTTCAACTGTTAATGTCCTTCCTCGTGTTGCTGATTTTGTTTGCCAGCTGAGTAAGAAAAGAGGGACGTCTATGGAGAAGAAGGAGGCTGTCAGACATCAAGGCTACCGGATGTACCAGAGAAAGGTTGGTATTTAATATCCCAAAGTTTGTACATGCTTCAACTCATTTTTCTATGTGTAGCAACACTCACAATCCCTATAATTGGTAACTTAGATCATTCAGATAGATAGATTTGAACAGCTTGTCGAGCATGACCGAAGTAAGTAGATCCCGGAGCAATATGGCGCTGTCCGATATACATCAGAGTTAGTACGATGCGCGTGCAAATCGTTCTCTGACGTTCAGATTGTGTAGAGATTGTGACTTCTTATCCTATCATGCCAATTGCTGAATAGTCTAGCCTCGTTCCCAGTCATCACGCTGCATCTCACGGGGGGGGGGGGGGGGGTT